>LR812533.1:58376266-58390053 GCA_903798195.1 Danio kyathit | reverse complement strand
AGCTAGCGGGGGTTTTCACGGACATCTTTAACCTCTCGCTCTCTCGGTCTGTGGTTCCTACATGCTTTTAAGACAGCTACTATTGTGCCAATACCGAAATCAGCTAAAACCACATGCTTGAATGACTGGCGTCCGGTTGCACTGACACCCATCTTCAGCAAGTGCTTTGAGAAGCTGATTAAAAACCACATCTGCTCTGTACTGCCCGCTAACACTGACCCTCTGCAATTTGCATACAGAAACAACCGCTCCACAGATGATGCTATTGCTTTCACCTTGCACACTGCTCTGTCTCACCTGGAAAACAAAAACACATATGTGAGAATGCTGTTTGTGGACTACAGCTCGGCATTCAACACCATAGTGCCTGCCAAGCTGGTGGTGAAGCTCCAGGCTCTGGGCCCTACACAGCTCTCTGTGCAACTGGATCCTGGACTTCCTGTCAAGCAGACGCCAGGTGGTCAGAATGAACAACATCACCTCATCCACACTGATCCTCAACACTGGTGCTCCACAGGGCTGTGTTCTCAGCCCACTCCTGTACTCCCTGTACACACATGACTGTACATCCAAACACAGCTCCAATGTCATCGTTAAATTTGCTGATGACACAACGGTGGTGGGCCTAATCACCGATAATGATGAGACGGCCTACAGAGAGGAGGTGCACGCTCTGACGCAGTGGTGTCAGGAAAACCACCTCTCACTCAACATCAGCAAACCAAGGAGCTGGTGGTGGATTTCAGGAGAGAGAAGAGAGAACACACTCCCATCACCATCAACGGGACACCAGTGGAGAGAGTCAGCACTTTCAAGTTTCTTGGAGTACACATCGCTGAGGATCTGACATGGACTGCCCACACAGACGCAGTGCTGAGGAAGGCACAACAACGTCTCTTCTTCCTCAGGCGTCTCAGGAGGTTTGGAATGAGCCCCCACATCCTCCGCTCGTTCTACACCTGCACTGTGGAGAGCATCCTCACTGGCTGCATCACCACCTGGTACGGAAACAGCACCAGCAGCAATCGCAAAGGTCTACAAAGGATCGTGCGAACTGCTGGACGTGTAGTAGGAGGTGAGCTTCCCTCCCTCCAGGACATCTACACCAGGAGGTGCATGAGGAAAGCCAAGAGAATCATCAGCGACTCCAGCCACCCAAGCCATAGACTTTTCTCTCTGCTACCCTCAGGCAGACGGTTCCGCAGCATCCGGTCACGCACCAGCCGACTGAAGGAAAGTTTCTTCCCTCAGACTATCAGGCTGATGAACACTTAACACACCCCACACAAACTCTTCCATACCCCGCACTGCACACCGTCAAGATGTAGCATGCACTGCACTTTAACAAATCCATACTTAAAACAATACTGCCTACGTATCGCTGTCAACATTGCCAATTTTACATTGTCTTGTTTTTTTGTGAGTATGTTGTTGTATACTGCACTGTCTGTATCCTGCACTGTCTGTATTTTTGCACTGTTTGTATATTGCACTGTCTGTATATTGCACTGTCTGTATTTTGCACTGTCTGTATTTTGCACTGTTGTTGTATTTACACTGTCTGTATTTTGCACTGTCTGGAGCCAGCACCTAAGCTTTTCACTCATCATAGCACACGTGCTGCTGATGATGTGACAATAAAAGTGATTTGATTTTTAGTTCTCGAGAGCTCCCCCTGGTAAAGAAAGAAAGGTGGAGAAGGGGTGGATGGGGGGTTTCTTCGGAAAACGAAGATAAGGGAGTAATATTTGCTAGGCTACTTATAGTGAGTTTGGATTAATCTGATTGGCTAACTAATGATTGTAGATGAGAGACCAGCTGCGGTCAATTATATCACATACTCCTCTCGAAATTAGTTAGTGAAACTTTACTTATTTTTGTAAGGGGTAAACAGTGCTCCACTATAATAACCGTCTAGTTTTGTCGCAAGGGTTGCATTCCTCTTTTGTTCTGTTGATGAACTTACCATCCATAAACATTCACTGCTGCTGCGCATATAGACGTTTACGTTACAGTTGTTTATTTGGCAGAAACGCCAGTAAAGATTTGGATTATTGCAAAATAAGACAAAGATTTCACTGCAGAGATTACATGCACGTTATTTAGGGTATGTTATTTATATAGGGTACGTTATTTATATTCTCCTGGATTTTGCATAAGTGTGGTGGTGTTTGTATCTGATTTTTATATAACACATTAACATATTAATACACATAGCTGGGCCTGTATATAAACTTTATTGGTGCTGTCAAACATCATCACGTTCAAAAAAAGTGTGTTGACATGGATGTATTGAGCTTATTACACGCTGCCTTATCTTCCGCTTTTCAGCCAGTTTCTTGAACTTTCCCCCCTTTATGAGCAAAAACATTTGGCAGTCTATAAAAGCTGTTTGGCATTTTGATGTTCAGATAGCGATTCATATGTAGAAGAATCTCGTGCATCATCGATGACATCATGTGAAAACAACCTATAAATATATAAATCTAATTATACAATTATATAGATATGTGCTATGTTAGTTATATAATAAAAATGTATATTATATATATATATATATAAACATTTTTATATCTATAAATATAATTATAGTGAACCACTATTAGTAATATAACATTTTTGTAGCATTTTAAAAATAGTTATATATCATATTTTCGAAATAATTATTTATATAATGAATTATAAACTTAATTTTATATAAAAAATTAATTACTGTACAAATAATAATCAAATAAAAATAATAAAACATAATAAGAAAAAATAAATAAATATATATATATATATATAAACAATAATAAATAATAATAATAATAACAATAATAATAATAATAATAAATAATTGTAATGATAATAATAATAACAATAATAATAATAATAATAATAATAATGATGACAATAATAATAATAATAATAATAATAATGATGATAATAATAATAATAAATAATATTAGTAACAATAATAATACTAATGATAATAATAATAATTATAATGATAATAATAAATAATAATAATAATAATAAATAATAGTGATATTAAATAATAATAATAATAATAATAATAATAATAATAATAATAATAAATAATGATAATGATAATATAATAATAAACAGTAATAATAATAATAATGAATAATTATAATGTTAATAATAACAACAATAATAATAATAAATAATAGTGATATTAAATAAAAATAATAATAATAATAAATAATGATAATGATAATAATAATAATAAACAATAATAATAATAATAATGAATAATTATAATGTTAATAATAACAACAATAATAATAATAAATAATAGTGATATTAAATAATAATAATAATAATAATAAATAATGATAATGATAATAATAATAATAAACAATAATAATAATAATAATAATAATAATAATAATAAATAATGATAATGATAATGATAATAATAATAATAATAATTAATAATAATAATAATAATAATAATAAATAATAGTGATAAATAATAATAATAATAATAATAATAATAATAATAATAATAATAATAATAATAATAAACAATAATAATAATAATAATAATAATAATAATAATAATAATAATAATAAATAATGATAATGATAATGATAATAATAATAATAATAATGATAAAAAAACATAATCATAATGAATAATTATAATGGTAATAATAACAATAATAATAATAATAATAAATAATAGTGATATTAAATAATAATAATAAATAATAATAATAATAATAATAATAATAATAAATAATTATGATAAATAATAATAATAATTATAAAAGTAATAATAATAATAATAATAATAATACAAATTTATTATTAATAATTATAATGATGATGATAATAATAATAATAACAATAATAATAAATAATAATAATAATAATAATAATAATAATAATAAATAATTATAATTATAAGTAATAATAATAATTAATAATAATAATAATCATGATAATAATAATAATAAATAATAATAATAATCATGATAATAATAATAATAAATAATAATAATAATAATAATAATAATAATAATAATAATAATAATAATAGTCAAAGACTATAGTAGTGTATAATAGAGTTTTTTTTTTTATTTAATCTTGTTGAAATGAGCAGCTCTGTTTGATGCTGGATGAAAATGTTGAAATTAATGCTGCACAAATAATTGTAGAACTGCTAATAAATTGTAGGTAAAATACTGACGTTTCTGACATCTGTGCTCTTCATCTGCACTGACTCTGCTCTGGGAAATTCTTTCCTAATATCTCCTTCTTGTTTTCCGTCCAGATATTATTGGGTGGATATTATTGTCGGGAAACGATCAGTTATGCGTCACGCGTCTTCATGACTGAAATCTGATTTAATTAACAGCACATTACACATATATCACTCATAGCTTTAATCGCAAAAAAAATACAATAAAATCTAAATTTTCACAGTATGTCTGATAATACTTTTTTTTCTTTTAGAGAAAGTCTTATTTGGTTTATTTTGGCTAGAAAAAAAATCATTTTAAGGTCAATATTATTAGCCCCTTTAATCTATATTTCTTTTCGATAGTCTACAGAACAAACCATCATTATACAATAACTTGCCTGACCCTCTGCAGCACAGCGTTACCCTCAGGCAACAGAAAGTGTTCTTAAGGCTCGTGCTAAGCACAGATTTCTTAAAAGTATTGCAACCAATTAAAATGTTCGAAAAAGTATCAATAAAACATCCAATAAGGTGTGGGAGTCACTATCAAGCACTGTTTGAAGTTGGAACTTAATTTTCTGACTCATGGTGACAGGAGCACATGGTATGAGAAGAAGTGAAGATTATTTACTTGATTAACCTCATTTAAAGTAACATATACTGTGCAAAAAATGTGTGTATTTGTGAAGTTGTAGAGAAGCCTTTTGTCAGGTTTTATGAAGTTTGACATGTTCAGAAATTTAACTTTTCTTTTCGTTGCCTCAGCGATCAGTGGTACTTTTCAAGATGTGTTTACTGACATTACATGTGGGCATGTTCACATATTGCATTATTTTTCATTTAATTTTACTTTTTTTAACATATTTTGACAGAATAATGGATGAAATATCAGATGCAGAAAAGCTAGTTCATGCTTTCATGATTTCTAGGCTAGACTACTGTAATGCTCTGTTTGCTGGCTGCCCAGCATCCTCTATTAACAAACTCCAGCTAGTGCAAAACGCAGCTGCCAGAGTTCTTACCAGATCTAGAAAATATGATCATATCACCCCAATGTTATCCTCCTTACACTGGCTGCCTGTTAAGTTTCGTATTGAATTTAAAATATTACTCCTTACCTATAAAGCCTTAAATAATCTAGCTCCTGCTTATCTAACCAACCTCCTGTCTCGCTACAACCCAACCCGCTCTTTACGATCTCAAAACTCAGGGCTTCTGGTAGTACCTAGAATAGCAAAGTCCACTAAAGGAGGTCGAGCCTTCTCATTTATGGCCCCTAAACTCTGGAATAGTCTTCCTGATAATGTCTGAGGCTCAGACACACTCTCGCTCTTCAAAACTAGATTAAAGACCTATCTTTTTAGCAAAGCATACACTCAGTGCAGGACATAGCAGTATGACGCATGATGTGCCCCACACATGATTTTGCTTCTCGTTTATATACACTATGAACAGCAGCTACGCTAATTATTCTCCTTATTCTGTATTTCCACCTGGGGGTACTCATCTCGAGGCCTTCAGACTATGCAGTGCCACTGACGCGATCCGAGACCAGCGACAAGATGATCCCAAGGTTTTCTGGACCAGGCCGTATTCTGAGCAGCTGCTGTGGTGGTCATCGTGGAAATCTTCGCTTTCGCCAATTGGTGAAGTTTTTTCCTCGCCGCTGTCGCCTCTGGCTTGCATGGTTCGGGATCTGTAGAGCTGCGCATTGATGGACTTGCTCCTCAGTGTTTGGACTCTCAGTAGTGATTATTAACCCACACTGAACTGAGCTAAACTGAACTGAACTTAATCTCTGAAAACTGAACTGAACTGACACTGTTTACATTCACTATAATCTTCCATGTGAAGCTGCTTTGACACAATCTACATTGTATAAGCGCTATACAAATAAAGATGAATTGAATTGAATTGAATTGAATGTAAGCTTGTTTTAGGGAAGTAAAGAGCAGGATCTCAGAGTTAGGCAAATCCCATCTGAGGACAATGAGATAGACTGCAGTCACAGTGAGGAGAACAGGGTTTGAGCAGAAGTGTAAAAAATATCCTCAGAATTTCAAAAAGTAGCTCTGACTATCATTTATAAGTGATCAGTTTACACAGCAGGCAGCACACAAAATAGGGGTCAAATATATAGACAAGTAACAAACCACTATATGCAGTGCTCAGCATATACGAGTACACCCCTCACAAATCTCACAGTAAATTAAAATTAGATCTAGGGCTAATCTAGCTAAATAATTTATGATGATGGTCCAAAATTAGTACACCGAAATCGATAAAAATATTGAACAACAAATGTAAAAAAACACAAAATTCAACAGAAATAAAAACGTTTTTTAAATTTAGTTGAACATTTTTTTTCCAATATTTTGCGTTAATTTAAATGTATTATCTTCTATTTCTAAAGATGTTCAGTGAATAAAATATTATTTTAATAAATATATCAGTTTAATAAATCTGTTTTGTTCAATTGCACCAAAATATATGACCCATATTCACAGATAAATGGATAAAAATATTAATTTTCAAAATGGGGTGTACTGAGTTATGCTGAGCACTGGATGTGTTTTATGTGTTCTTTCCTATTTCCCCTAATGATTCTGTACCATTGTTGCATACTGTTGCCTTAAGGCAGGGGTCATCAACTATATTTGTCAGAGGGCCAGAGTTTTACCAGACAGTCTCATTGGGGGCCGGACATTATGTTTAATGTTTATACTTTTTCAATTTCATTACAAAACTGAAGGCATTTGATTCAGGCTCCCATCACCTATACCACAGTCGACCACTAGGAGTGAGAGATATTTTGCCTCAACTCAATTAGGCTAAGTCAACAAGGGGAGATGTAACTTTAGCCATTGATTAAGCACTGTTTCAGCATTGAGATTTGAATTCAAGCCCACTTAACGTTTCATTTGATGTGCGAACATTATTTGTGACCTGGTTTGTTCTGGTACCAGGTTATTTATTTACCATGCTATTTTAAGTTGTGCCAGATTGTTTTTCCTCCTTCTTTTAGTCCTGAGGCAGACATCCCAAGTCTCCCGGGATGTTCTGTGAGTCTCCCGCAAATGCATAGAGACTCCTGAATGAATGATAATCTCCCGGAAATCACGCGTCTCCCTCCCGCTCCTCAAGTGAAGTTTCACAAACTAATTTCGAGAGGAGCACGTGATATGATTAAGCACGTCTGGCTTCTCATCTGTAATCAGTATAGTCCAATCAGTGTGATGCAAGCTTACTATAAATGGATCATTTTCTCCCTACTGCTCTATCTTCGTTTTGGAGGAATCCCCCCTTCCACCCCATCTCCTCCTTTTCCTCCCTTTACTAGGGGGAGCTCGCGAGATCTACCTGATCTCGGATCCCCTGATATGCTTATTGACCGGGCGGGAGCCTTGGGCTCAAGTATCTCCGAGCTCAGGGTTCTCTCCCGGGACAGCATGCCAAACCTGCTTAAATGCTAAGCATATCTAAGTGGGAACTCTTGAAATACGTTGCGCACCTCTCTCCACCACATCCCTCCTTGCTCTTCATAACACACACGTCGCGCGCACTCCGCCTACACCCCAACCGGTCTTCACTTCCGCTAAAACCTGTTTGAAAAATAAATGCTAAACGCCGCATGGTCTGTCTGAGTCTGTCTTCAGTTGGAAGTGTAGCCTAAATATAGTCGTAAATGGTGGTTATTCTGACAATAGACTCAGTTGTTGTTATTTTTAGTTGCTTAAATAGTGTGGACCACTATGTTATTTGGTCAAACCAAAAACAACCTATAAAGGTGCTGTATGTAAGTTTTTGACTCTTCTAAAGCATAAAAATACAATAATATGTGTGCAGATATTTAAGAAACATCCCAAGTGAACATACTTGTTTAACTGACAAACAATGCTGAAGTCAGATTTTCTGCTTTGAAAATGGTTTTTCCGTGCCGGAACGCTGTCTTTGTTTAGGTAATTTTCACATGCACATGCCAGTTTAGCCAATTATAATTCAGCACCCCGGGTTGCCTTGTTGGAAAACAGCATATTTCATTCATTCATTCATTCAGAAAGACTCTGAAAGCATGCGTCCATGAGCGAAATGCTACAGTGTAGTGGAAAGTATCAGATGTCAAAATGAGACAGATTCAGTTCCACATGACGTTAATTAGCAAATGACATAAATATTAGGAACGTGAGCAGGTTACATCGCGTGTCCTAACAACACGCTGTGACGAGATTGTTATGAGTGATGAGCCATTTGGCTGTTTGCACCACAAAACACGGCAGAAATGTAAATACAGCCTTTCAGAAGCACAGAATATGCACTCACTCACAAAACAGTAAGGTTTAGAATCTATTTAATACATGTTAACCCTCTTTAACATCATTAAATGTAGATGCTGAATCACTCATATGTGTTTAGTTCTAAAGTTCAATTTCAAACGGTTTATTGTATTTTCCAGATCTGAGGTGAACTTTCTGCTTTCAGTATATGGTAATACACGTCATGTAAAAATGCATTCAAACTCGCATTGTTAGCATTTAGCACTGAATAAAGCACACGAGGCTTACCTGAGGTGATCTGTCATAGGTTTCTGTTGTTCAGCTGTGAGAAATAGAAACCGCTTCTAATAAATCAATTCGAGGTGTTGGTTAGAACCAAAACTCCTTTTAATATGGAGAATATTCCCTCAATCGCGTGTCGTTGCTTTTATTTAGAACACAGTTTAAAATCCCTCAAACTGGCAACCCGGCGTACCTTATTATGATTCAGAACTGCAATACCTAGTTCAACCACTGGGTGTCAAACTTACATACTATGGGGGGGGGGGGGGGGGTGTCAAACCAAAAACAACCTTTAATAATAAAATGTTCCCAAAAGAACCAAAAAAATCATGTGGAATCATTTTTGTCATGTACCATAAAAATATGTGCAGTAGAGGGCTAATTATCCTAACCTGCCTAATTACCCTTGTTAAGCCTTTAAAGGGCACCTATGGTGAAAAATCTCCTTTTCAAGCTGTTTGGACAGACATATGTGTATAGAGCGTCATATTGGGCTGATATAAACACACCCAGTGCTTTTTTTCAATGTAACAACATAAAAACGGTGGACCAATTGGAGCCGTTTTGAGATCGACCGCAACTTGACGTAGGAGTGCGGTCCCCCCGCCCACCAATATTGATTGACAGCTGCGTATTAACATGTCTCCGTAGAAACGTTTGTAATCATATCAACAAGACAGGACGTGCGCAAAGCAACCGGGAATAAAAGGTCTGTTCGCTAGGATCATCAATCATCATCAAATGTGATCAAGAGTGAGTTTGACAAGTTTAAAATGTTTTAAAACAGTGCATGTTAATGAATTACAGTGATTTACTTCAGCTTTACTTCATCAGCACAGCCGCGTGTCAGAACAATTATACAAGACGCTTCAATCCCAGTTTGTGGACGTTATATCAGGTTTATTTTGTACATTAACGTAACAGATATCCATACAGCAGTGGAGATTAACCTGTATCCTGTCACATTTGCGTGCAAAAAGAGTGCAAAGCTAAATGCGAGCGCTGTCTGTGTGTGTGTGTGTGTGTGTGTGTGTGTGTGTGTGTGTGTGTGTGTGTGTGTGTGTGTGTGTGTGTGTGTGTGTGTGTGTGTGTGTGTGTGTGTGTGTGTGTGTGTGTGTGTGTGTGTGTGTGTGTGTGTGTGCGCGCGCGTGAACTTTGTAACGACATTGTGTGTGACTAATCGTTGCAGCTCCACAACAAATGCATCAAATACTCATTGGTAAAGCTCTTACTGTAGTATTTCTCACAAACGTTACGTGAGATCTTCTATTATGTCTGTCAGTTGTCAGAGGTAGCCGAGGGCGGAGACTGAGGCATGCTGACAGGCACGTGGGAACGGTGGGCGGGGAGGACTAGCCTTTAAGGCGCAGTACACAAAAACAGCAAAAAGCTGTTGAGAGCTATAAAATAGAAACTAGTGAAAGCTCTAATCAATAATCTGATGGCTGTTTTGAGCTGAAACTTTACAGACACATTCTGGAGACACAAAAGACTTATATTAAATCTGGAAAAAGGGGTAACCTAGGTGCCCTTTAATGTCACTTTAAGCTGTATAGAAGTGTCTTGAAGAATATCTAGTCTAATTTTATTTACTGTCATCATGACAAAGATAAAATAAATCAGTTATTAGAGATGAGTTATTAAAACTATTATGATTAGAAATGTGTTGGAGAAATCTGCTCTCCGTTAAACAGAAATTAGGGAAAAAAATAAAGAGGGGTGCTAATAATTATTAATAATATAAGATATATATACAGTATATATATATATATATATATATATATATTACAATTAATATTATTGTAGATGTATATTAATGTAATTATATATTATTTTTAATTAAAGTTTTTTAATTTTTAATTATTTTTTTTACTTTCTTACTGTTGATTTTTTGTAAATGATTAAAATCAATTGTGCAAAAAATAAATATAAAACAAGAACACACACACACATACACACACACACACTAAACAAACTAAACGAATATAAAGCACACTGAAAATGATGTTATAAAATCAGCCTTAAAATTAAACATCGACTGGAAAATAAAGATTGATTTGTTTTGTAGTACATTTGGACTGTGGTTCATCGTTTGTAAAACTGGCCTCTGATTTTAATGATTAATTTTAAACGATAGCATCAAAACTACTGTAAAAAAGTTGCTTGTGAAATAACTGCACTTTCACATTCTCGATGAAGCCGGCGAGCAGAGCTTCTGTCAAGCAGATGTCAAATGTGTGGCTAATAATCTCTATATTTATATATATATGAACATATCTATGATGTAATTCTCAGTACTTTTCGAACTGGCTGACAGTTGGAGCTGGTAACCCGGGCAACCGGGAATGTAGCCGTCAATCACGGCGAGTGGCCAATTAATCGGAGAGGGGAGAAGTGGGTGGATCTCAGTGCTGAGGGGGCGGGAGCTGTTGATTTGATTGACAGGTTGACATCAGGGTTATTAGACTAATGGAAAAGTGCAGCAGAGGAAAGTAGAAGAGGAAGGACGCTCGATATTAATGATGTGCGTGTAAGAGTGAGGTGTTTTTAAAAACACCTCACTCTTACACGCACATGTTCTAAAAACACCTCACTCTTACACGCACATCATTAATATCGAGCGTCCTTCCTCTTCTACTTTCCTCTGCTGCACTTTTCCAGGTGGAGATTTTCCTGTGGACTGGCTCTTGGAGATGGATTCATGAGGTTTGATTTCTACATTTCATTCATTTATTTTATTTTCGGCTTAGTCCCTAATTCATCAGGGGTCACCAAAGCGGAATGAACCGCCAACTTATGCAGCATATGTTTTACGCAGTGGATGCCCTTCCAGCTGCAACCAAGTACTGGGAAACACCCATGCACACTCATTCACTCATACACTACGACCAATTTAGTGGATCAATTCCCCTATAGCACATGTGTTTGGACTGTGGGGGAAACCGGAGCACCCGGAGGAAACCCACGCCAACACATGCAAACTCCACGCATGCTTTTTAAACAGTTGCGCGCATCACATCACCTCTGCTATTTTTGTTAGTCGTGCTGCTTCTCGATTCTAAGATCACATTTGCACGCATATTGGGCTATCCTTGTTGTCGAACCCTTCTTTAAAGAAAACTACAGTTTAAAAATGATTTCCAAAGTGGCTAGTCGGTGTGTCTGTCTAACCCGCCACAGCTGAAATCTAGCCGCATTTGGCAGGTTGGCGGGTGTTAATGTCAAGCCCTGTGTAGATATAATATATAATTATGTTTCAAAAGTTCACACTTAGCTGATGATTGATTATAAAGCTTGTTTAGCATGCTGTCCCGGGAGAAATCCCTAAGCTTATGAGATCCTCGAGCACTGGGCTCCATCCCATTAGCAGAGCGAGCGGGGAGTTTGAGCTCAGGTAGATCTTGACGAACTCCCATTACTTGTTAATGGCTAATGACAGATTATAGGAATAGCTGTACTGCTTACTAATAGCTCGTCTATAGTGCCAATTTGGTATGGTCAAATTACTTACAGATGAAGTCAGAATTAATAGCCACCCTGAATTATTAGCCCCCCTGTTTATTTTTTCCCTAATTTCTGTTTTACAGAGAGCAGATTTCTCCAACACATTTCTAATCATAATAGTTTTAATAACTTATCTCTAATAACTGATTTATTTTATCTTTGTCATGATGACAGTAAATAATATTAGACTAGATATTCTTCAAGACACTTCTATACAGCTTAAAGTGACATTTAAAGGCTTCACTAGGTTAATTAGGGTAACTAGGCAGGTTAGGGGAATTAGGCAAGTTATTGTATAATGATGGTTTGTTCTGTAGACTATTGAAAAAATATATAGCTTAAAGGGGCTAATAAAATTGACCTTAAAATGGTGTTTAAAAAATTAAAAACTGCTTTTATTCTAGCCGAAATAAAACAAATAAGACTTTCTCCAGAAGAAAAAATATTATCAGACATACTGTGAAAATTTCCTTGCTCTGTTAAACATCATGTGGGAAATATTTAAAAAAGAAAAAAAAAATCAAAGGGGGGTGAATAATTCTGACTTCAGCTGTATATCATGTGTTTTTGTACTGTGTGAGGAAACCAGTAAGCACGGGGAGAACATGCGAACTCCACACAGAAATGTCGACTGGCCCAGTAATGCTGTGTTCACACCAGACACAGTATGCACAAATAAATCATGCTATTCGCGTGTAAATAGAGGCGTGAACATTTTGAGTTTACTCGTTTCATTTGCGCCTCAAATTGTCTTCGTTCACATGTCTAATTTACGTCACAATAGACGCGGATGCACAGCATGGGTGTGGCTTCTGTTTGTCTGGTGACTCTAGTTTCATTGTTAAATGGCTAACATGGATTTTATTGAGAGAGTAGCTGTTTTTTATGTGCTTTAGGAAGGCTGATTAACAGCGTAGATTCGTTTGCCGCCGTGTCTGAGTCCACTAGATCCTTTCAGAGGTGCAGCAGCAACTCCTCCAGAAACTCTACCTGGATAATGGAAGCTTACAGCGGTGCGTCAGACTGAGCCGAGCCCAGTGGGATGAGCTGTTGTCGTCATAATCACACCCCTACTAGAGCAAGCTCCTGATTGGTTAATGCAGCATCAATGTCCGCTGAAGTTTAGATTTTCCAACTCGAGCGATTCGCGTGAAATGTGCAATACGTGCGTCAAACGTGCAAAATCCTCAACGCACGCCGCTTCATCCCACGAATTGTGTCATTCTTGCGTATCGCACTTAGGCATGGACCGGTATAAGATGGTGACGGTTTGATAACCTTAGATAAAATTATCGTGGTTTCACCAGTATTGTGATTACTGCTCTAAAATAAGTTATTTTTAAATGTTTCATTCCTCCTGAAATCTGAGTTAAACATCTTGCAGATCTGACTCTTTCATTTTGAAGTGAACTTTATTAATAAACTAATCGAGAGGATCGCGTGCTTATGATTGATCACAGCTGGTCCTGCATTAGCTAACACATGATTCACCAATCAGACCATTCCTAATGCGCTCTAAATAACCAGAGTTT
>LR812533.1:58368766-58371266 GCA_903798195.1 Danio kyathit | reverse complement strand
GTCAATGGTGTCAAATGCGGCGCTAAGATCGAGTAGAACTAATAGTGAGACGCACCCCTGGTCAGCAGCTAAGAGTAAATCGTTGGTTATTTTTACTAATGCGGCTTCATTCATCAAACTTTCTTCATTGTTCATTCATACCCTCTTCCATTCATTCATTCATTCATTCATTCATTCATTCATTCATTCATTCGTTCATTCATTCATTCATTTCTTCA
This sequence comes from Danio kyathit, assembly GCA_903798195.1. Classification (NCBI taxonomy): domain Eukaryota; kingdom Metazoa; phylum Chordata; class Actinopteri; order Cypriniformes; family Danionidae; genus Danio; species Danio kyathit. Next base: position 58,371,048 of record LR812533.1, on the reverse strand, counting down.
TTCATTCGTTCATTTATTCATTTCTTCATTCATTCATTCATTCATTCATTCATTCATTCATTCATTCATTCATTTCTTCATTCATTCATTCATTCGTTCATTCATTCATTCATTCATTTCTTCATTCATTTCTTCATTCATTTCTTCATTCATTCATTCATTCATTCATTTCTTCATTCATTCATTCATTCATTCGTTCATTCATTTATTCATTCATTCATTCATTCATTAATTTCTTCATTCATTCATTCATTCATTCATTCATTCATTCATTTATTCATTCATTCGTTCATTCATTCATTTCTTCATTCATTCATTCATTCATTCATTCATTCATTCATTCATTCATTCATTCATTCATTCATTCATTCATTTCTTCATTAATTCATTCATTCATTCATTCATTCATTTCTTCATTCATTCATTCATTCATTTCTTCATTCATTCATTCATTCGTTCATTCATTCATTCATTCGGTTATTCATTAATTTCTTCATTCATTCATTCATTCATTCATTCATTCATTTCTTCATTCATTCATTCATTCATTCGTTCATTCATTCATTCATTCATTCATTCATTTCTTCATTCATTCATTCATTCATTTCTTCATTCATTCTATCATTCATTCACTCAATCATTCGTTCATTCATATATTCATTCAGTCATTGCTTCATTCATTCATTAATTCATATATTCATTCATTCATTTATTCATTCCTTTATTCATTCATTAATTCATATATTCATTCATTAATTTCTTCATTCCTTCCTTCATTCATTTATTCATTGCTTCATTCATTCATTAATTCATATATTCATTCATTCATTCATTCATTTATTCATTCCTTCATTCATTCATTAATTCATATATTCATTCATTAATTTCTTCATTGCTTCATTCATTCATTAATTCATATATTCATTCATTCATTCCTCCCTTTCTTTTTTGCCTTCTTTCTTCATTTATTAAATAATTTCTTCATTCATTCCTTTATTCTTTCCTTCCTTTGTTCTTTCTTTCCTTCATTCATTTTCTTCATTACCTGTTTCTTCTTTTCTTTCTTCCTTCCTTTCTTCTGTCCTTCTTTTCTCCTTCCTTCCTTCGTTCATTCATTTCTTCTATACATTGTTCCTTCCTTCCCTCCTTCCTTTCTTCTTATATTTCTTCTATACCTTGTTCCTTTCTTTATTCCTTCCTTCCTTCCTTCATTTTCTTTATTCCATTCCTCTTTCTTTTCTTCATTCATTCTTTCTTTTCTCCTTCCTTCTTTACTTCCTTCGTTCCTTCCTTCCTTCCTACATTCATTCATTCATTCATTTATTCATCTATTTATTCATTCCTTCCTTTATTTCCTTCCTCCCTTCCTTCTTTCCTTCCTTCATTCATTCACTTCTTCATTCCGTTCCTCTTTTTTTCTTCATTCCTTCTTTCTTTTCTCCTTCCTTCTTTACTTCCTTCGTTCATTCCTTCCTTCCTACCTTCATTCATTCATTCATTCATTCATTCATTCATTCATTCATTCATTCATTCATCCATCTATTTCTTCATTCCTTCCTTTATTATTTCCTCCCTTCCTTCTGTTCTTCCTACCTTCATTCATTCATTCATTCATTCATTCATTCATTCATTCATTCATTCATTCATTCATTCATCCATCCATTTCATCATTCCTTCCTTTATTATTTCCTCCCTTCCTTCTGTTCTTCCTACCTTCATTCATTCTTTCATTCATTTATTTATTCATTCATTCATTCATTCATTCATTCATTCATTCATCCATCTATTTCATCATTCCTTCCTTCATTATTTCCTTCCTTCATTCCATTCCTCCTTCTTTTCTTCATTCCTTCTTTCTTTTCTCCCTCCTTGCTTCGTTCATTCCTTCCTTCCTACCTTTCTTCCTTTCTTCATTCATTCACTCATCCATCTATTCCTTCCTTCCTTCCTTCCTTCCTTCCTTCCTTCCTTCCTTCCTTCCTTCCTTCCTTCCTTCCTTCCTTCCTTCCTTCCTGTATTTATTCATTCAGTGATTCGGTCATTTATTATATTAATAGTGTGTGTTTATGATGAAATGATTGTGTAATGTTTTGCTAATGGGGTCCTAATCATGTAATTCTAAATCCTCTGGATGCTCTAGAAGGTTTTCCCCTGATCCCCTTACGTTCATGTGGACTTGATCATGTTGCAAGCGTTGTACAGACGTTACTTAAATGTTATCTGAATGTTCTGCAGCGATAACAAGTGTTGGACCATCCAGATCAAGAGTAAATAAGCATGCC
>LR812533.1:58323766-58366266 GCA_903798195.1 Danio kyathit | reverse complement strand
TATAGAACTCCCACAAACACAAAAGCTCATTCATGAGTTATTAAATACAGGTATAATACATATTGTGACAATTCTGTTATGACTTAAGAATAACATATGGCAGCATCTATAGTACTCTGTTAATCTGTTGTGGTGATTTCAAAGTTGCTATGGTAACGCAACAACTATAGTAATTAATATGTTGTGGTGATTCTATGATTGCTATGGTAACACAACTACGATTGTAATTGATCTGTTTTGGTTATTCTATAGTTACTACGGCAACTATATTAATTGATAGGTTGTGGTGATTCTACAGTTGCTATGGTGCTGCAACAACTATAGTAATTAATCTGTTGTGGTGATTTTATAGTTAACATGGTAATGCAACAACTATAGTAGTTGATTGGTTGTGGTGATTCTACAGTTGCTATGGTAATGCAACAACTGTAGTAATTCATTTGTTGTCGTAATTATGTAGTTGCTATGGTAAAATAACCAGTGTAGTAATTGATTGGTTGTGGTGATTCTACAGTTGCTATGGTGCTGCAACAACTATAGTAATTAATCTGTTGTGGAGATTTTATAGTTAACATGGTAATGCAACAACTATAGTAGTTGATTGGTTGTGGTGATTCTACAGTTGCTATGGTAATGCAACAACTGTAGTAATTCATTTGTTGTCGTAATTATGTAGTTGCTATGGTAAAATAACCAGTGTAGTAATTGATTGGATGTGGTGATTCTACAGTTGCTATGGTAACACAACAACTATAGTAATTAATCTGTTGTGGAGATTTTATAGTTAACATGGTAATGCAACAACTATAGTAGTTGATTGGTTGTGGTGATTCTACAGTTGCTATGGTAATGCAACAACTGTAGTAATTAATTTGTTGTCGTAATTATGTAGTTGCTATGGTAAAACAACCAGTGTAGTAATTGATAGGTTCTGGTGATTCTACAGTTGCTATGGTAACACAACAACTATAGTAATTCATCAGTTTTGGTGATTCTATAGTTGCTATGGTAACGCAACAACTAGTAATTGAGCTGTTGTGGTGATTCTACAGTTGCTAAAGTAACGCAACAACTAGTAATTGAGCTGTTGTGGTGATTCTACAGTTGCTATGGTAATGCAACTACTATATTAATTGATCGGTTGTGGTGATTCTACAGTTGCTATGGTAATGCAACAACTATAGTAATTGATTGGTTGTGGTGATTCTACAGTTGCTATGGTAGTGCAACAACTGTAGCAATTAATCTGTTGTGGTCATTTTATAGTTAACATGGTAACGCAACAACTATAGTAATTGATCAGTTGTGGTGATTATACAGTTGCCATGGTAATGCAACAACCGTAGTAATGAATCTGTTGTCGTAATTATGTAGTTGCTATGGTAACACAACAACTATAGTATAGTAATTATTCTGTTGTGGTGATTCTACAGTTGCTATGGTAACACAACAACTATAGTATAGTAATTATTCTGTTGTGGTGATTCTACAGTTGCTATGGTAACACAACAACTATAGTATAGTAATTATTCTGTTGTGGTGATTCTACAGTTGCTATGGTAACACAACAACTATAGTATAGTAATTATTCTGTTGTGGTGATTCTACAGTTGCTATGGTAACACAACAACTATAGTATAGTAATTATTCTGTTGTGGTGATTCTATAGTTGCTATGGTAACACAACCATTATAATAATTGATATGTTGTAGTAATCCTGTAGTTCCTATGTTAGCACAATAACTATAGTAATGAATCTGTTGTGGTAATCCTGACGTTGCTATTGTAAGACAACAACTATATTAGTATAAACAAACGACCCAATACTGTAGTACTATAGAGTATTATATACTACAATACACCATGGATCACTGTTGTAAAAACCAAAGTATACGACAGTATTTATTATAGTTTCACTATAGTTCATTTACTCGCTATAGTTAATACTATAGTCAGCTGTAGCATTCGTTAAGAATAGTCAGTAATATATACAGCATATTAAACTTTACTGTGCATTTTCTATTTTACAAATTGTACTTTTTTTCAGTGAATCAGTACTTAAATTACAGCAACTAGTTTCATGGTATCTTATTACTTCAAACACTGGTTCATATTTAGTGGTGTCTGTGACTGGTTTTGCAGTAATGGCTGTAGTTTTCTGCTTCAAGATAACTATAATAACCGTGAATGTGAAGCAAATCTTCTGTGAATCTTTTGCATGCTGTGAATGTGAATGAATCTTGTGTTGACTCTGCTCTGTTTCTCTGTTCAGTTGTGATTGTCCCGCTGGTTGACGCAGATGAAGGGAAGGTGATCTGTTTAATTCTGGTGAGTGTTTTTGAACCTAACTAAACAAAGTACTTGAATGGTCAACTACAGTATTTGTGCTAATTCTATAGTTGCTATGGTAACAAAACAACTACAGTAATAAATCTGTCATGGCGATTCTACAGTTGCTATGGTAACACATCAATTATAGTCATCAGTGCATGTTGTTGTGGTCCTATAGTGGCTATGTTGATACGTCAACTATAGTGATTGATCTATTGTGGTAATTCTATAATTGCTATGGTAACACATTAACTAGAGTAATTAATCTGTTGTGGTGATTCTATAATTGCCATGGTAACACAACAACAATAGTAATTTTAATCTGTTGTGGTGATTCTATAGTTGCTATGGTAACACAACAACTACAGTAATTAATCAATTGTGGTGATTCTACAGTTGCTAAAGTAACACAACAACTATAGTAAATATGCTGTGGTGATCCTATAGTTGCTATGGTAACACAACAACTACAGTAATTTATCTGCTGTGCTGTGGTAATTATGGTGGCTTGAGAAAGCCACCATCCTGATATACTACATAAACTTATTAGGCTGGCTTGTCAAAGCCAACCTACTGTTCTACCTTTTAAACTTATTATTATTATTATTAATTTTATTTTTATTATTCTTCTTCTGAGACTAAAAATCTAACTCTATCTACTCCTTGAGCTTTCGAGCTATTACCACCAAACTCACATCAGACCTCCAAACTGGTCTGACTCGGTATGCTATATCTTTTCCAACTGATCCGACTTTCGGTGGTCCGAAAAACGTCCCGGGACCACCGGAAAAATCCCATTGACTTAACATTGGATCAAATTTTGTGACCTCATAACTCTGCATCAGACTGTCACACAGACTTCTAGGTGGGCTCATTTAACTCAGACTACCTAACTGCCAATAACTGATGAGCTTTTAACTTTCTGGCCACGCCCTAGCAACCACTTTTGGACCCTAGAAACTGTCCCATAGACTTCCATTCAAAAGACTCTCATTGACTTTACATTGGATCAAACTTTGTGAGCTCATAACTCTGCATCAGACTGTCACACAGACTTCTAATTGGGCTCATTTAACTCAGACTACCAAACTACCAATGACTGATGAGCTTTTAACTTTTTAGCCACACCCTAACTACCAGATACTGCACCCTAGCAACTGTCCCATGAACTTCCATTGCAAAAGACTGTCATTGACTTAACATTGGATCAAACTTTGTGAGCTCATAACACTTTAAACTGTTTTAAACGATCTATCTATCTATCTATCTATCTATCTATCTATCTATCTATCTATCTATCTATCTATCTATCTATCTATCTATCTACAAACTGTTTTAAACTATCTATCTATCTATCTATCTATCTATCTATCTATCTATCTATCTATCTATTCGTGCTTTTTCAAACTGTTTTAAACTAAATAAACTATTACCAACAGGCTTTGTCAAGCCAGCCTCAAAGTTTGTCTTGACGAACTTTATTGTCTAGTTATTATTCTTCTTCTTCTTCTTCTTCTTCCGTCTTCTGAGACTAATTTTAAAGGGTATCTCCTCCTAAACTTTTCAAGCTACAAACTTCAAACTTTCGTCAAACTTTCAAACTGGTCTGACTCGGGTTGCTATATCTTTTCTAACTGATTCGACTATGGGTTTTCTGAAAAACGACCCAGAAAATTTCCAAAAGTCCCATTGACTTAACATTGGGTCAAACTTTGTGAGCTCATAACTCTGCATCAGACTGTCCTACAGACTTCTAACTGGGCTCATTTAACTCAGTCTAGCCAGCAGCCAATAACTGATGACTTTTTAACTTACTAGCCACTCCCTAGCAACCACTTACAGCACCCTAGCAACTGTCCCATAGACTTCCAATGTAAAAGACTGCCATTGACTTAACATTGGATGAACCTTTGTGAGCTCATAACTCTGCATCAGACTGTCCCACAGACTAATGGCTGAGCTCATTTAAATCAGTCTAGCCAGCAGCCAATCACTGATGACCTTTAAACTTAATAGCCACTCCCTAGCAACCACTTACAACACCCTAGCAACTGTCCCATAGACTGTGACTAGCTATTCTAACACATGCTAATAGTTTTAACATCCTACTGACATGCTAATTTTGCTAGAAAGATGCTAGCAACACACTAGTGACATGCTAGTCATGCTAGCACATGCTAATTCATGCTAATTCATGCTAGAAACAAGCTGATTCATGCTAGAATCATGCTAGTAACACACTAAAATCATGCTAGTAACACGCTAGAATCATGCTAGTAACATGCTAGAAACATGCTAGTAACATGCTAATTCATGCTAGAAACATGCTAGTAACATGCTATTTCATGCTAGAAACATGATAGTAACATGCTAATTCATGCTAGAAACATGCTAGTAACATGCTAGAATCATGCTAGTAACATGCTAATTCATGCTAGAAACATTCTAGTAACATGCTAATTCATGCTAGAATCATGCTAGTAACATGCTAATTTATGCTAGAAACATGCTAGTAACATGCTAATTCATGCTAGAATCATGCTAGTAACATGCTAATTCATGCTAGAAACATGCTAGTAACATGCTAATTCATGCTAGAATTATGCTAGTAACATGCTAATTCATGCTAGAATCATGCTAGTAACATGCTAATTCATGCTAGAAACATGCTAGTAACATGCTAATTCATGCTAGAATCACGCTAGTAACATGGTAATTCATGCTAGAAACACGCTAGTAACATGCTAATTCATGCTAGAATCATGCTAGTAACATGCTAATTCATGCTAGAATCATGCTAGTAACATGTTAATTCATGCTAGAATCATGCTAGTAACATGCTAATTCATGCTAGAAACATGCTAGTAACATGCTAATTCATGCTAGAATCATGCTAGTAACATGCTAATTCATGCTAGAAACATGCTAGTAACATGCTAAATAATGCTAGAATCATGCTAGTAACATGCTAATTCATGCTAGAAACATGCTAGTAACATGCTAATTCATGCTAGAAACATGCTAGTAACATGCTAATTCATGCTAGAATCATGCTACTAACATGCTAATTCATGCTAGAATCATGCTAGTAACATGCTAATTCATGCTAGAAACATGCTAGTAACATGCTAATTCATGCTAGAAACATGCTTTTTCATGCTAGATTCATGCTGTTAACATGCTAATTCATGCTAGAAACACGCTAGTAACATGCTAATTCATGCTAGAATTATGCTAGTAACATGCTAATTCATGCTAGAAACATGCTAGTAACATGCTATTTCATGCTAGAATCATGCTAAAAACATGCTAATTCATGCTAGAAACATGCTAGTAACATGCTACTTCATGCTAGTAACATGCTAATTCATGCTAGAATCATGCTAGTAACATGCTAATTCATGCTAGAAACACGCTAGTAACATGCTAATTCATGCTAGAATCATGCTAGTAACATGCTAATTCATGCTAGAATCATGCTAGTAACATGCTAATTCATGCTAGAATCATGCTAAGCAACCACTAGAAACATGCTAACATATATGTACTTATCTATGCCGACTGTTTCAAACTTCATAAAAACTACTTCAGTTATTTACACTTTAAAACTACTTTAAACTTTCAGACTCGGCTTTCTCAAGCCACCATAAAGTTTGTCCTCAAACTTTAATATCTAGTTCTACAGTTGCTATGGTAAGAACAACTATCGTATTAAATCTGTTGTTGTGATTCTGTAGTTGCTATGGTAACACAACAACAATAGTAATTAATCTGCTGTGGTGATTTCATTGTTGTTATGGTAACACAACAATTAATGTAATTAATCTGCTGTGTTAGTTCTACAGTTGCTATAGTATCACAACAACTATAGTACTTAATTTTTGCTATGGTAACACAACTACTACAGCCATTAATCTGCTGTGGAGATTCTACAGTTGCTATAGTAACACAACAACTATAGTAATTGATATGTTGTGATGATTCTACAATTGTATGGCAACACAACCACTATAGTAATTGATCTGTTGTGGTGAGTATACAGTTGCTATGGTAACACAACAACTATAGTAAATGATCTGTTGTGGTGATTCAACAGTTGCTATGGTAACACAACCACTATAGTAATTGATCTGTTGTGGTTGTTCTACAGTTGCTATGGTAACACAACAACTATAGTAATTGATCTGTTGTGGTGATTCCATAGTTGCTATGGTAACACAACAACTACAGTAATTAATCAGTTGTGGTAATTCTACAGTTGCTATGGTAACACAACCACTATAGGAATTGATCTGTTGTGGTAATTCGACAGTTGCTATGGCAACACAACAGTTAAAGTAATTAATCTGCTGTGGTAGTTCTACAGTTGCTACGCTAACACAACAACTACAGTGATTAATATGTTGTGCTGATTCTGTAGTTGCTATGCTAACGCAACATATACTGATTAATCTGTTGTGGTAGTTCTACAGTTGCTATGGTAACGCACCAACTACAGTAATTAATCTGCTGTGGTAACTCTATAGTTGCTATGGTAACACAACATGGGTTGTTGTCATTGTTCTGTCAAATTTGGACAAACCCAAAAGTTAGGTTGAATTTTTTTTTACTCAAAATCAATTGAATTTTTTTTTCCTTATTTGACCCAACATTGGGTTAATACATCCCAGTGTTTACTGTTTAATACACTACAGTATTTGCTATAAATCACTGTAGTATATTTTAATGTGGGCAGGCTGTAGACAGACCAGCGTCCTGAGGATTTGAATCATCCTAACGGGAAATAATTTGTTACAGCTCGTTATTTTTAACGAGCAGCCTAATGTTGCGCGTTTATAGGTGACATTAGTCCAATTAAAGTGTTTATTTCTAATTGAGTCGTAAAACCTGATGATTTGATGGGGTTTTTGAGTGCAGGGGAGACGTTTTATTGCGGAGACTGTGATGCAGAATGAAGTAAACGATTGTGACGGATTTATCAGATCAGGGACGTTTTTATAGTTCTTCAGCTTACTAGAAAACCCTGAAAGACAACCAGCAAAGCTCACACACTTTATTATACAGTCACAGTCGTTAATATTATTCATTCATTCGTTTTCCTTCGGCTTAGTCATTTATTAATCGGGGGTCACCACAGCGGAATGAACTGCTAACTATTCCAGCATATGTTTTGCACAGCGGATGCACTTCCAGGTGCAACCCAGTACTGGGAAACACCCATACACACTCATTCATACACACACACACACTTATACACTACGGCCAATGTAGTTCATCAATTCCCCTATAGTGCATGTGTTTGGACTGTGAGGGAAACCGGAGCACCCGGAGGAAACCCACGCCAACACGGGGAGAACATGCAAATTTTAGTGTCTTATATTTTTAAAATAGTTTGTAAGAAGTGTACTTGATGACATCATAAATATGCAGCCTCTGATTGGTGCTTTCTGAGTTATTTGCCTAGGCTTGGGATCAGAACAGAAAATTGATTAATATTGAAGAAGGTGGTCAAGGCTTGGAGTATGGATGGAAATTATAGAACACAAAGAAATTAACAAACAAATAAGTCCACAATCGTTGAAAATAGTATACTGCACAATGCTAAGACCAGTAATATGTAATGGCAGTATAGTGTACAATTTATCGGCATCTTTGCTTAAGAAATTAGATGGAATGACATATCAGTCCAAAAGCAGGAATATGGAGCCAACAGCACATAATCATTCTCAGTTGTAAGAGTCTAAATTATTATATGCATTTGTTTATATGGCAAAACATGTCTTTTTCACCAAAGAAGGTCCAGACTGACTCCAAAGGCAGATACTGATAAGATCAGGGCCTGCTGTGTGGACTGTGGGGGTTTTACGATGTGGTCACATGTTGATTAATCAGTTTGAATGTCTCAGCATTTGGGCTTTAGGCCCCGTTTACACTAATACGTTTTAGTTTTAAAACGCATAAGTTTTGCTACGGTTACGCTATCCGTCCACACTACGGCCCCGTTTACACTAATGCGTTTTTGCTTTAAAACGGCGTTTTAGATCAAACACTAGCGTTTCTAAACATATCTCCGTCCACACTACTCCACCAAAAACGTATATCACGTGACCATTCGCGCACTCTGGGCATGCGCATTCAAGTATAAACAGGAAGCATGTGTCTCGCTCGGCATTTGGTTATTGTTAGTCAACAAACACTGGTTGAACGACGAGCACGAGCGATTAGCGAGTGCTCGAACAATAGCTTGCCTCTTGCGAATATATGCAGCTGCTGTAGTAAAAAAGGCAGAGTTTAACTGCACAATGGCACCTAAAACGGACAATAGTGCAAACAACGCTCCCATTTCTGTGTCCATGTTGTTGTTTACAGTAAAGGCTGGTCTGCCGTCTTCCGGTAGCGTTATAGTCATGTGATCGGGGCTTGACAAATGAGGGAAGGATACGCAATGACCCAAAAGCCCCAATCAGGTAGCGAATCTCAGCAGGCGTTTTATAATGAAATCGATCCGCGTCCACACTAGCGTTTCACCCAGCGTTTCTGAACAGCTCTCCGTCTACATTAAAACGGTGAAAACGCACATCACGTGACCACACACACACTCTCTGGCATACACTGCAGCATGCTTTGAGCACACACACACATGAGAGCTGTGCATGTCAGACTGTTCATCAAGGATCTCCCGCTGGATCTAATCTCTCTATATTTGTTAAACTTGATATTTAATTCATCTTGTTGTCTCTATCTGACTACATATTCCCCGACTTTGGTCTTTTGAATCTATTACTTGTACTCAGGTAATGTGTTTTGGCTGAGCGCAAAGATAAGTTAGGTTAATATCTTAATGAATGTAACCGCAGACACCGATTCTGCACATCTGACTGATTGTTTGCCTTTATTTTCTCTATTGTATAAACTTATTGTGCGTTATACTTTTATAATGGCCATTATTGATCATTAAAACTGATATTCAGTGAAAGAGAGAGGGTATGTTTCGTATTTTCATTGAATATGAAAGGAGGCAGTGATGTTTTAGGCTGCGTTTTGTTATATGCATGAAGATGACGCTCATATCATGCAGCTACACGACGCCTCAACATTTTTAGTGTCTGTTAAGTTAATATCAAAGTGAAAATAGGCAGTTCCTCACATCATGTTTTCATTTTATTGTTAAGATAGTGAAACAGCATAGCCAGGGTGATGTGAATGACTTTATAAAGTACACACTCGGGAGTTTGTTTTCATATCAAACTTGCAAAGTCTGAACTTACACGGAGAGGATGCAGGACTGAACTGTGTGAAGGCTACTTAATATTGAGGAAAAGCCCCAATCAGAGAGGAGAATGTCTGCAGCCACGCCTCCATTTTCAGATGTCTCCGTTTTCCCTCATCCACACCGAGACGGAGCAGCAGCGCTTTAGAATGAAAACGGCCTCTCCAGCGTTTCCAAAACGCTCCGTTTTCAGGGGTCGAAAACTCCGGCGTAGTGTGGACCGATGGCGTAACCGTAGCAAAAGTTACATGTTTTAAAACTAAAACGTATTAGTGTAAACGGGGCCTTAGATGAATTGCTGTGTGGTACATTCCCTTTCCATAAAGAATCTGTCATTGTAAATTTGTTTGGGGACTGGTAAAAGTGTTTTGCGTACTGTTCATTTTTTCCGTCCTTGGTAAAATGGTTTTTTCTATGTAATTGTGTCTTATGAAAGGTAAAATGTCAATTTGTCTCGAGCTTCGTAAAAGTGTTTCACATTTTGTAATGTTGTTTTGCACTTCCCAGCCACCGTAAATTTGCTATTTTATTTTGAAATATTTTATTTTATTTTATTTCAATGTATTTTTGCCCATCCCTGTGTGTGTGTGTGTGTGTGTGTGTGTGTGTGTGTGTGTGTGTGTGTGTGTGTGGTGTGTGTGTGTGTGTGTGTGTGTGTGTGTGTGTGTGTGTGTGTGTGTGTGTGTGTGTGTGTGTGTGTGTGTGTGTGTGTGTCTGTGTGTGTGTGTGTGTGTGTGTATGCGTGTTTGTGTGTGTGTGCGTGTGCACGCCAGAAGTAGCGCAGGTTCTCTGCTGGAGGAAATGATGTATTGTGTGATTTATTGACTCTCATTGTCTGTTTTTCTCTCTGCAGTTGAGCTGTAAAGCACTGACAGAACAAGATGAACAAAACCTCACCGTCCTGGAGAAACACGTAAGACACACACACACAGTCGGAGAGAGAGAGAGAGAGAGAGAGAGAGAGAGAGAGAGAGAGTCTGTATGACAGTCTGGCGGAAAGTTATGATTTTCTCAAGCCACCATAAATATGATATATTGAATAATATGATATATTATTTACATTTTATTTAATTATAATATATATATTCAGATTATTATTAATATATATAATTATAATATATAATTATTATTTTATTATTATTATTATTATTTTTTTTTTTTTTTACTACTACTATGTTGTGTGCTGTTTTTTTTTAATTATATATGCATGTTACTTTTTATGTAAACTTTATAAATGCTTTGGCAATACATTTGTAAAATTTGTCATGCCAATAAAGCAACTATTGAATTGAATTGAGAGAGAGAGAGAGAGAGAGAGAGAGAGAGAGAGAGAGAGAGAGAGAGAGAGAGAGAGAGAGAGAGAGAGAGAGAGAGAGAGAGAAACACAAATACACACACAAAAACGCGTGTACATAGACTCACACACAGACACACACACACACAAAGACACTCATGGAGAGAGAGAAACACACACACTCATAGACACAGAGACACACACACGCACACACTCACCCTCATGTTCATCTCTCTGGAGTCAGAAGCCAAACCGCCTTCATCTGCGCAGGTTTATTTGAGGTCATAAGGGTCCGAAAGCTTTCATCATACACCACCATCATCATCATCTGAACACACACACACACACACACACACACACACAGAGCTTTGATTCTGTTGATTAGAGAAGCAATTGAACATCAGACGCTTTAAAAGCTTCTCCTGACGAGAGGACAACAAGAGAAAAACAAACTGCAAATGAAAGCAGAGGACAGACGTGTGTTTCTGCTGCTTTATCTGATAATTCTGACTTTTTCTGAAAACTGCAAGTTTCTCCTCATTTTTCAGGTCACAATTTCAACTTACTCACAATTCAGACTTTTATTTTGTAATTCTGGTTTGTTTCTTGTCATTCTTCTGAGTATAAATCTCACAGTTTATAGCTCATCTACATCTCATCTATTCTGAGTTCTATCTCACAGTTCAAACGATAATCTTTATTTCAAGATAAAAGTTTGTCTTTACATAATATATATATATACGTGTACTCTGTGTATTTACACACACTTAGTGGACATAAAATAGAAAATATACAAAAAATATATATCTTTATATATACACACTCACCAGCCACTTTATTAGGTACAGCTTACTAGTACCGGGTTGGACCCCTTTTGCCTTCAGAACTGCTTTAATCCTTCATGGTGTAGATTCAACAAGCTGCTGGAAATATTCCTCAGAGATTTTGCTCCATATTGTCATGATAGCATCACACAGTTGCTGCAGATTTGTCGGCTGCACATCCATGATGCCAATCTCCCGTTCCACCACATCCCAAAGGTGCTCTATTGGATTGAGCTCTGGTGACTGTGGAGGCCATTTGAGTACAGTGAACTCATTGTCATGTTCAAGAAACCAGTCTGAGATGATTGGCGCTTTATGACATGGTGCGTTATCCTGCTGGAAGTAGCCATCAGCAGATGGAGACACTGTGGTCATAAAGGGATGGACATGGTCAGCAACAATACTCAGGTAGGCTGTGGCGTTGACACCATGCTCAATTGGTACTAATGAGCCCAAAGTGTGCCAAGAAAATCTCCCCCACACCATTACACCACCACCACCAGCCTGAACCGCTGATACAAGGCAGGATGATCCATGCTTTCATGTTGTTGAGGCCAAATTCTGAGCCGACCATCCGAATGTGGCAGCAGAAATGGAGACTCATCAGACCAGGCAACGTTTCTCCAATCTTCTCTTGTCCAGTTTTGGTGAGCCTGTGTGAATTGTAGCCTCAGTTTCCTGTTCTTAGCTGACAGGAGTGGCACCCGGTGTGGTCTTCTGCTGCTGTAGCCCATCCGCCTCAAGGTTGGACGTGTTGTGTGTTCAGAGATGCTCTTCTGCAGATCTCGGTTGTAGCGAGTGCTTATTTGAGTTACTGTTGCCTTTATATCAGCTGGAACCAGTCTGGCCATTCTCCTCTGACCTCTGGCATCAACAAGGCATTTGCGCTTACAGAACTGCCGCTCACTGGATATTTCCTCTTTGTCGGACCATTCTCTGTAAACCCTAGAGATGGTTGTGCGTGAAAATCCCAGTAGATCAGCAGTTTCTGAAATACTCAGAGCAGCCTGTCTGCCAGCAACAACCATGCCACGTTCAAAGTCACTTAAATCCCCTTTCTTCCCCATTCTGATGCTCGCTTTAAACTGCAGCAGATCGTCTTGACCATGTCTACATGCCTAAATGCATTGAGTTGCTGCCATGTGATTGGCTGATTAGACATTTGCGTTAACGAACAAAGTCTAATTACAAAGTCTGAATTGCAAGATGAGTTTACATCTCACATTTCAGACTTTTATCTTGTAATTCTTAGTTTTTTCTTCTCATTCTAAGTTTACAGCTCTCAATTCATAATTTAATCTTGTAATGCTGACTTTATTATTATTCATGTATATATTTGTATTATAGGTAGATATTTAAATAAATACATATAAATTTAAATGGACAGTTAACATTAAAGTTGGGACTAATGTGAGTTACCAATATCATAATAATCAATCACAGTTTTAATGATGATGACAATTTGATATGATATCATTAAGCATCAAAAAATTTACCATGGTTTACTATGAAACTGGTAATTATGAGTGACAGCACTGATGTCTGTGTATGGTTTAAATGAAGCGCAGTGTGTTTTCTACAGTTTCTGGTGGTGATTAAACGCCTGCCGTGTTTCAGACGGAGGAATGAAAGCGAGCCTGTCGTCCTCCATTATCTGCGTTTGCCCTTGTGTGTGTGTGTGTGTGTGTGTGTGTGTGTGTGTGTGTGTGTGTGTGTGTGTGTGTGTGTGTGTGTGTGTGTGTGTGTGTGTGTGTCGCTCCGGAGAAAAACATCATGAACATGACAGGGAGAGAGAGGAGAAATAAAACACAACTGAACAGCCAATAAATCTGAGGGCCATTTAGAAACGGACAGCGCTATTTGCCCTTTCATAAAAATAGATGTGAAGATCAGAAAAAGGGATTGAGATTCAATTTCTGTCCTAACAGATCAAAGCTCTCAGATAAGAGAAAGAGATGTAGTTTATTCCCCGATTCCTGCTCTCAGCAGTTTTACATTAAAATGTGTTAGCTTGCGCAGCTTGTGTTCAATACAGACCATCTTATTCTTAACGGCTATCAAGAGTATTGAAATAGTTTTTGTGTTTTAATATAGTAAAATACATTAGCTTTATTTTCACTGGCTGTAGTTAAAACTAGCTTATATTTATTTATAATTTTGTAATTTATTTGTAATTTTGTAATTTTTTTTTATTCACACTTTTATTTTGTATTTCAGGGTTTGTTTGTAATTCTGAGTTTTTTTATCTCATAAATGTGAGTTTGTGTCTCACAGTTCAGACATTTGTCTTGTCATTTTGAGTTCACATCTCGTGATTCAGACTTTTATCTTGTAATTCAGATTTGTTTCTTGTAATTCTGAGTTTATATCTCATAATTCAGACTTTTATCTTGTAATTCAGATTTTGTTTCTTGTAATTCTGAGTTTACATCTCATAATTCAGACTTTTGTCTTGTAATTCTGAGTTTACATCATAATTCAGACTTAAAGTTAAAGAATTATAAGTTTATATCTCGTAATTCACACTTTTATCTTGTAATTTGGACGTTTATCTTGTAATTCTGAGTTTATATCTCGTTATTCAGACTTTTATCTTGTAATTCTGAGTTTATATCTCGTTTTTCAGACTTTTATCTTGTAATTCTGAGTTTATATCTCGTTTTTCAGACTTTTATCTTGTAATTCTGAGTTTATATCTCGTTATTCAGACTTTTATCTTGTAATTCTGAGTTAATATCTCGTTTTTCAGACTTTTGTCTTTTAATTCTGAGTTTTTATCTCATAATTTAGACTTTTATTTTGTAATTCAGACTTTTATCTCATAATTTAGACTTATTTTTTAATTCAGACTTTTATTTTGTAATTCTGAGTTTATATCTCGTAGTTCAGACTTTTATCTTGTAATTCTGAGTTTATATCTCGTTATTCAGACTTTTATCTTGTAATTCTGAGTTTATATCTCGTTTTTCAGACTTTTGTCTTTTAATTCTGAGTTTTTATCTCATAATTTAGACTTTTATTTTGTAATTCAGACTTTTATCTCATAATTTAGACTTATTTTTTAATTCAGACTTTTATTTTGTAATTCTGAGTTTATATCTTGTAGTTCAGACTTTTATCTTGTAATTCTGAGTTTATATCTCGTAGTTCAGACTTTTATCTTGTAATTCTGAGTTTATATCTCGTAGTTCAGACTTTTATCTCATAATAATTCAGACTTTTGTCTTGTAATTCTGAGTACATCTTGCCATAAAAGCTTGTATTTTGTAATTTGTAATTTTGTGTGTGTGTGTGTGTGTGTGTGTGTGTGTGTGTGTGTGTGTGTGTGTGTGTGTGTGTGTGTGTGTGTGTGTGTGTGTGTGTGTGTGTGTGTGTGTGTGTGTGTGTGTGTGTGTGTTATCAGCTCACCGTGGCCTGTAAGCGAGTCAGAAATGTTCAGAGGTTCTCCAGTGCTTCACATGCTCAATCCCACAATGCACCAGTGGAGGCCAAACCCAGTGCACCAGCGAACGACTACAGAGAACTCGACCGCAAGATCCTACAGCTGTGTGGTAAGAAACATGCAACACACACACACACACACACACACACACACACACACTCACACACACACACATTTAGAATAATGCAAAAGACCACTTAGCATCAATGCGTTAAACCTCCTCAAAAGTCCCTAGCAACCAACATTGGATGCCCTAGTAACCACTTAGAACACAAAACAGCAATGCACTAAAATGTCTCAAAAGTCCCAGCAACCACATAGGGTTGCCCTAGCAACCACCTAGTGATACCCCAGCAACCATTTACAACTCATAATTGCAATGCACTAAAACTGCTTAAAAGACCCAAGCAACCACCTAGTGATGTCCTAGCAACCACTTAGAACACATGGCAGCAATGCACTAAGACTCCTTGAAAGTCCCTAGCAACCACCTAGGGATATCCTAGCAAGCACTTACAACTCATAATTGCAATGCACTAAAATTCCTTTAAAAAGTCCCTAGCAACCACCTAGTGATGCCCTAGCAACTATTAACAACTCATAATTGCAAGGCACTAAAACTGCTTAAAAGACCCTAGCAACCGCCTAGTGATGCCCTAGCAACCACTTACAACTTATAATTGCACTGCACTAAAACTGCTTAAAAGACCCTAGCAGTCACCTAGTGGTGTCCTAACAACCACTTAGAACACATGGCAGCAATGCACTAAGACTCCTTGAAAGTCCCTAGCAACCACCTAGTGATACCCTAGCAACCATTTACAACTCATAATTGCAATGCACTAAAACTGTTCAAAAGACCCTAGCAACCACCTAGTGATACGCTAGCAACCACTTACAACTCATAATTGCAATGCACTAAAACGCCATAAAGTTCCTAGCAACCACCTAGTGATTCCATAGCAACCATTAACAACTTATAATTGCAATGCACTAAAACTGCTTAAAAGACCCTAGCAACCGACTAGTGATACCCTAGCAACCACTTACAACTCATAATTGCAATGCACTAAAACTCCTTAAAAAAGTCCTTAGCAACCACCTAGTGACACCCTAGCAACCATTTACACCTCATAATTGCAATGCACTAAAACTGCTCAAAAGTCCCTAGCAACCATTTACACCTCATTATTGCAATGCACTAAAACTGCTCAAAAGTCCCTAGCAACCACCTAGTGACACCCTAACAACCATTTACACCTCATAATTGCAATGCACTAAAACTGCTTAAAAGACCCTAGCAACCACCTAGTGACACCTTAACAACCTTTTACACCTCATAATTGCAATGCACTAAAACTGCTCAAAAGTCCCTAGCAACCACCTAGTCACACCCTAACAACCATTTACACCTCATAATTGCAATGCACTAAAACTGCTCGAAAAGTCCCTAGCAACCACCTAGTGACACCCTAACAACCATTTACACCTCATAATTGCAATGCACTAAAACTGCTCAAAAGTCCCTAGCAACCACCTAGTGACACCCTAACAACCATTTACACCTCATAATTGCAATGCACTAAAACTGCTCAAAAGTCCCTAGCAACCACCTAGTGACACCCTAACAACCATTTACACCTCATAATTGCAATGCACTAAAACTGCTCAAAAGTCCCTAGCAACCACCTAGTGACACCCTAACAACCATTTACACCTCATAATTGCAATGCACTAAAACTGCTCAAAAGTCCCTAGCAACCACCTAGTGACACCCTAACAACCATTTACACCTCATAATTGCAATACACTAAAACTGCTCAAAAGTCCCTAGCAACCACCTAGTGACACCCTAACAACCATTTACACCTCACAATTGCAATGCACTAAAACTGCTCAAAAGTCCCTAGCACCCTTCAGCCAGTGAGTTTTTCTTCTTCAGTTTGCTGTGGTCAGGTTGTGATGTGTGTGTTGTGTGTGATTGACAGGTGAGCTGTATGATCTGGACGCCTCCTCTCTGCAGCTCAAAGTCATCAACTACGTGAGTAAAAAGTTTTCTGCAATAAAGAGTTGCTTTGAAAAGAGAAGCCGAGTGACTTTTCTGCCGCCAGAGCAGAATTGATCTGTTTTCCTCATTTACAGGAGCGAGGGCCTTGTGTTTTTATGTATGATGAAGGTCGCTGGCTCTTATTTATGGGCCCAGACTTAGATAAGAGTGTTTTAAAGAAGCTCCTGCTGAAGGTCAGAGTGTTTCCACTGATCTACAGTCCCTCTGGACGCTTATTATATTACAGCAACGCAAAGAGAAGAGAAGCGCTTACAGAGCAATTAACCTCAAACACAGGCAAAGTCATGAGTCCAGCATACTGTCATTATTCTCTCTGTGCTGGGATTAAACCAGCTCTTCCTCTGATCAGCTGATTACATATATTTATTCATTAAGCAGACATTTACATTTATTCATTGAGCAGACGCTTTCATCCAAAGCCCCTTACAAATGAGAATAAACGAAACATTCAACAGAGACTTCAGCAACCACCTATCAATGCCCTAGCAACCACTTAGAAAACATAGCAACCATGCATTTACTCCATCTAAAAGATCTTAGCAACCACTTACCAATGCCTTAGCAACCACTTACAAAACATAGCAACCATGCATTTAATATACTCAAAACAACTTAGCAATCATCTAGTGATACCCTAGCAACCACTTAGAAAACATAGCAACCATGAATTTAATACTCTTAAAAGACCTTAGCAACTACTTAGCGATACCCTAGCAACCACTAAGAAAACATTACAACCATGCATTTAAATCCTTTAAAATACCTCAGCAACCACCTATCAGTGCCCTAGCAACCACTTAGAAAACATAGCAACCATGCATTTACTCCATCTAAAAGATCTTAGCAACCATTTACCAATGCCTTAGCAACCACTTAGAAAACATAGCAACCATGCATTTAATACACTCAAAAGACCTTAGCTACCATCTAGCAATACCCTAGCAGCCATTTAGAAAACATAGCAACCATGCTTTTAGTCCAGTCAAAAGACCTTAGCAACCATCAAGTGATGCCTTAGCAACCACTTAGAAAACATAGCAAGCATCCATTTAATACACTCAAAACAACTTATTAACCATCTAGTGATACCCTAGCAACCACTTAGAAAACATAGCAGCCATGCATTTAATACCCTCAGTAGACCTTAGCAACTACTTAATGATACCCTAGCAACCACTTAGAAAACATAACAACCATGCATTTAAATCATTTAAAATACCTCAGCAACCACCTATCAGTGCCCTAGCAACCACTTAGAAAACATAGCAACCATGCATTTACTCCATCTAAAAGATCTTAGCAACCACTTACCAATGCCTTAGCAACCACTTAGAAAACATAGCAACCATGCATTTAATACACTCAAAAGACCTTAGCAACAATGTAGCAATACCCTAGCAACCATTTAGATAACATAGCAAGCAACCATGCATTTAATCCACTCATAAGACCTTAGCAACCATCTAGCAATACCCTAGCAACCATTTAGGAAGCAGAGCAACCTTGCAACCACCTAGCAACCACCAAGTGATGCCTTAGCAACCACTTAGAAAACATAGCAATTATGCATTTAATCCACTCGAAATACCTTAACAACCATCTAGCAATACCCTAGCAGCCACTTAGAAAACATAGCAACCATGCATTAAATACACTCAAAAGACTTTAGCAACTACCTATTGATGCCCTAGCAACCACTTAGGAAACAAATCATCCATTAAATCCACTCTAAAGACCCTAGCAACCACAAAGTGATACCCTAACAACCAATTACAACAGATACCAAATATTTATGTGATTTAAATATGTAAATTTCTCTTTGGACCAGTGTTCAGTGTTTTCTGTAGTTGTAATGAGATGTGTGTGTGTGTGTGTGTGTTGTGTGTGTAATAGACAGAATGACGCAGTATAAGCGACACACAGGAACAGCAGAAGCAGAAATGAAAGTAAACGGCAGATGGATCTGACAGCCAGATATTAAATCAGACATTAATACAAACAAATGCAGTGTGCAGAGAGAAGCGCAGCGACGCCTCTTTACCTTCTGCAGGATTGATCTGCAGAGACAACATTCATTTCTCAAACCAGCAATTCGTAAAATGTTTCCTCTTAATTCAGACTGAATGGCGTAATGTAATCATATCAGTTCAGGGATTATTGCCTTCTGGAGATGAAATTGTGCTCGGTGATAATGCAGAAAGGGGTTACGACTCAAACACACACACACACACACACACACACACACACACACACACACACACACACACACACACACACACACACACACACACACGTTTGTAAAGGTCATGAGGCTCAACAGGAAAATAGAGTTCAATTTAATTTAATTTAATTATTGTAATTGGTCAAATAAAATGATAAAATTAATTTTAAATAAATTATAATGATTAAATTGACTTAAATTAAATAAATTTTTTTTAAATAAAACACTGAACAAAATTTAAATTAACTTGAAACTAAACAAAGTAAAATAATATAAAAACTTAACCAATTAAAATTATTAAATAAATTAATTAAAATGAATAATAATAATTCAATAATTAAATTCAATTAAATTGAACGCAAAAAATAATAAAATATTAACTAAACTAAATAAAATGATAAACTAAAATAAATTTAAATAATATTAATAGTAAATTAAATTAAAATACTAAACAAAATTGCATAAAATAAATCTAAACTAAATAAAATGATAAAATAAATTAAAATTGTAATTATAATAATTAAATTAAAATAAAACACTAAACAGAATTTAATTAAATTAAAACTAAGCAAAATAAAATAATAAAAAAACTTAACCAATTAAAATGATTAAATAAATTAATTTAAATATAAAAAAATTCAATAAGTAATTAAAATTAAATTAAATTAAAAAATAAAAATGCTAAAAAATAACTAAACTAAAGAAAGTGATAATATAAAATAAATTTAAATTATAATAATAATAGTTTAATAAATTACATTAAATTAAAAAACTAAACAAAATGACATTAAATTCAATTCAATCTAAACAAAATAAAATAATAATAATTAAATTAAATTAAAAATAAAAAGTAAAAAATTATAAAAAGTAAAATTATATAAAAACTTAACCAATTAAAATAATTAAATAAACTAAAATAACAATAATAATAATAATTCATCAATTATTCAACTGAATTAAAAATAAAATGCTAAAAAATAAAATAATTAGTAAACTAAATAAAATGATAAAATAAATTAAAATAATAATAATAGTAAATAAAACGTTATTAAATTAAAATTGAATTAAAATACTAAACAAAATTACATTCAATTAAATAAAACAATGAAATGAAATGCTATAAAAAAAATAACTAAACTAAATAAAATTATACTAAAATAATAATAATAGTTAAATAAAATCAATTGATGGCTTAGTGGTGTTGCACTTTGGCCTCACAGAAGGTCGCTGATTTGAGTCCTGGCTGGGTCAGTTGGCATTTTCTGTGTGGAGCTTGCATGTTCTCCCCGTGTTGGTGTGGGTTTCCTCCGGGTGCTCCGGTTTCCCCCACAGTCCAAATACATGCGCTATAGGGGAATTGATGAACTATATTGGCCGTAGTGTATGAGTGTGTGTGTGACAAGGTTATTATAGTTAATGAAAATAAACGAAAAAATGAAAAATGTAAAATAATTGTCGTTAACTGAAATAAAAACAAAAACAAGAGGTTTTAAAAAACTAGAACTAACTGAAACTGTATTGTGTGCATACAAAACTAACTGAAACTAACTAAAATTATAGCAAAAAGCTCCTTCGTTTTGGTCTTTGTGAATGTATTTAATACATAATCTTACTGTAAGCCGTTTAGTAATGAATCTAATTCACGCTGCAGGTGTTTGACCCTTTCGCACCTCAGAGTCTGTAGTCCTGCTGCCATTGGCCAGATCGAGCCGGTTCTCCTCCAGTCATCCTCACTGTTGCTCTCGCGACAAAAACAACGAGTGCACATGACAGCAGCACGGTGACAGCATTACATACAGAGACTTAAAACTATTACTTTAACACCCATCATGGCCTCCTAATAATCCCCATCCACTGAATTGGCTTCATCACTGTCTCTCCACTCCACCTGTAGCTGGTGTGTGGTGAAGCACTGGCGCTGCTGTTGTCCTGTGGCTGCCGTCGCATCATCCAAGTAGATGCTGCACACTGGTGGTGGTGTGGAGAGACCCCCCTCATGATTGTGAAGCTCTTTGGGTGTATGGCCATACACGATACATGCGCAAGATAAATACACATTACATTTAAAATAACACATACATAAAATAAAGAAGCGGTATGATAATTCTGTTAGCTCAGTGTGTCAGCTTAATATTGTTGTCATATAATATACAAAATACACTTACAATTAGAGTCTTAAAGCGGCTGTTTCACTAGCTGAAAGGATAAAACTGTTCTCTGTGTGTGTGTCTGATAATTTGATTCACAGACGCTTCAGAAACACTGAAACAGAAAACTCAGATAAGACAGAGGTGTGTGTGTGTCTGTGTGTGTGTGTGTGTCTGTGTGTGTGTGTAAATACAGATAAGATATTTATGCAAATGTTCCTTCAGCCATTGACCTGTAGAACACAAATCACACACGCAGACACACACACACACACACACTGCAGCATTAAACACAATGGTCTGTAGGTGAGTGCCAGATCCATCTTTTCTGTCTTCCTGTTCAGATGCAGATTATGATGATTCCTATTAGCGCTGAAACGAACCACAAAACCCTCGACAGCCATCAGGCAACAGCTTATGAGTTATGAATTAAACAATAGTTCAGATGAGTGAAAAAAGAGGAGGAGCTATTGAGGATGGGGAGGAGCTGCTGGTGAAGGGGAGGGGCTATTTATAAAGAGGAGATACTATTGAAGGGGATGGATTATTTATAAAGAGGTTAAGCCATTGAAGAAGGGGAGGAGCTACAGTTAAAGGGGAGGAGCTAACTTTAAAGTGGGAAGCTATTGATTAAGGGGTGGGGCTGTTTAAAAAAAGGATGAGCTATTGATCAAGGGGAGGAGCTACAGATAAAAGGGAGGAGCTATATATAAAGAGGGAAGCTATTGATTAAGGGGTGGGGCTGTTTATAAAAAGGAGGAGCTATTGATCAAGAGGAGGAGCTACAGATAAAATGGGGGGAGCTATATATAAAGAGGGAAGCTATTGATTAAGGGGTGGGGCTGTTTATAAAAAGGATGAGCTATTGATCAAAGGGAGGAGCTACAAATAAAAGGGAGGAGCTATATATAAAGAGGGAAGCTATTGATTAAGGGGTGGGGCTGTTTATAAAAAGGAGGAGCTATTGATCAAGGGGAGGAGCTACAGATAAAATGGGGGGAGCTTTATATAAAGAGGGAAGCTATTGATTAAGGGGTGGGGCTGTTTATAAAAAGGAGGAGCTATTGATCAAGGTGAGGAGCTATATGTACAGAGGAAGAGCTATTGATTAAGGGGTGGAGCTATTTATAAAGAGGGGGAGCTATTGATGAAGGGGGAGCTATTGTTAAAGGGGAGGAGCTATTTATAAAGAGAAGGGGCTAAAGATAAAGGGTAGGAGCTGATGATGAATGGGTGGAGCTATTGATAAAGGGGATGGAGCTACTAATGAAGGGGAGTGGCTATTGATAAAGGGGAGGAGCTATTTATAAAGAGGATGAGCTATTGATAAAGGGGAGGGGCTACTGTTAAAGGGGAGGAGCTATATATAAAGAGGAGATATTGATGTAGGGGTGGTGCTGTTTATAAAGAGGATGAGCTATTGATCAAGGGGAGGGGCTACTGTTAAAGGGGAGGAGCTATATATAAAGAGGAGGACATATTGATGTAGGGGTGGTGCTGTTTATAAAGAGGATGAGCTATTGATCAAGGGGAGAAGCTACAGTTAAAGGGGAGGAGCTATATATTAAGAGGTGGAGCTATTGATGAAGGGGTGGAGCTGTTTATAAAAAGGCTGAGCTATTGATCAAGGGGAGGAGCTACAGTTAAAGGGGAGGAGTTATTTTATAAAAGAGGAGCTATTGATGAAGGGGTGGTGCTAAAGTTAAAGGGGATGGAGCTACTAATGAAGGGAGTGGCTATTGATAAAGGGGAGCGGCTATTTATAAAAATAAGCTATTAATCAGGGGAGGAGCTACGGTTGAAGAGGAGGAGCTATTTATAAAGAGAATGAGCCGTTTATAAAAAGGATGAGCTATTGATCAAGGGGAGGGGCTACTGTTAAAGTGGAGGAGCTATATATAAAGAGGAGGAGATATTGATGTAGGGGTGGTGCTGTTTATAAAAAGACTGAGCTATTGATTAAGGGGAGGAGCTACAGTTAAAGGGGAGGAGCTATTTTATAAAAGAGGAGCTATTGATGAAGGGGTGGTGCTGTTTAGAAAGAGGATGAGCTATTGATGAAGGGGAGGAGCTAAAGATAAAGGGGATGGAGCTACTATGAAGGGAGTGGCTTTTGATAAAGGGGAGGGGCTATTTATAAAAATAAGCTATTAATCAGGGGAGGAGCTACGGTTAAAGAGGAGGAGCTATTTATAAAGAGAATGAGCCGTTTATAAAAAGGATGAGCTATTGATCAAGGGGAGGGGCTACTGTTAAAGGGGAGGAGCTGTATATAAAGAGGAGGAGATATTGATGTAGGCGTGGTGCTGTTTATAAAAAGGAGGAGCTATTGATGAAGGGACGGAGCTACTGTTAAAGAGGAGGAGCTATTTATAAAAAGGAGGAGCTATTCATGAAGGGGTGGAGCTGTTTATAAAAAGGATGAGCTATTGATCAAGAGGAGGAGCTACAGTTAAAGGGGAGGAGCTATTTATAAACGAGGAGCTGTTGATGAAGGGGTGATGCTGTTTAGAAAGGGGATGGAATGATAATTGAGGGAGTGGATTTTGATAAAGGGGAGGGGCTATTTATAAAAATAATGTGCTATTGAAGGGGTGGAGTTACTGTTGAAGGGGAGGAGCTATTGGTGAATGGGAGGAGCTATTTAACAAGAGAAGGAACTATTGATGAAGGGGAGGAGCTATTTTATAAAGAGAATGAGATATTGATGAAGGGGAGGAGCTATTTATACAGAGGAGGAGCTATTTATTAATGAAAGCGCTACTGAGGAAGGGGAAGAGCTATTGATAAATGGATGAAGCTACTGATGAAGGGGTGGGGCTATTAATAAAGGGGTGGGGCTATTTAATAAAAGAATGCGCTATTGAAGGGGTGGAGCTACTGTTGAAGGGGAGGAGCTATTCATAAAGAGAATGAGCTATTGATAAAGGGGAGGAGCTACTGTTTAAGGCAGTGGTGCTCAACCCTGTTCCTGGCGATCGACCTTCCTGCAGTTTTCAGTTGCAGCCCATATCAAACACACCTGCCTGTAATTATCAAGCGCTCCTCAGGTTTTAATTGATTAATTCAGGTGTGTTTGATCAGGGTTGGAGCGGAAATCAGCAGGAAGGTCGATCGCCAGGAATAGGGTTGAGCACCCCTGGTTTAAGGGAAGGAGATATTTATAAAGAGGATGAGATATTGATGAATGGGAGGAGCTATTTATGAAGAGGAGGAGCTATTGATGAAGGAGAGGAGCTACTGTTTAAGGGGAGGAGCTATTTATAAAGAGGATGAGATGTTGATGAATGGGAGGAGCTATTTATAAAGAGGAGGAGCTGTTGATGAAGGAGAGGAGCTACTGTTTAAGGGGAGGAGCTATTTATAAAGAGGATGAGATATTGATGAAGGGGAGGAGCTATTTATAAAGAGGAGGAGCTATTGATGAAGGGGAGGAGCTACTGTTTAGGGGAAGAGCTATTTATAAAGAGGATGAGATATTGATGAATGGGAGGAGCTATTTATAAAGAGGATGAGATATTGATGAAGGGGAGGAGCTATTTATAAAGAGGATGAGCTATTGATGGAGAGGAGCTACTGTTTAGGGGAGGAGCTATTTATAAAGAGGATGAGATTTTGATGAATGGGAGGAGCTATTTATAAAGAGGAGGAGCTATTGATGAAGGAGAGGAGCTACTGTTTAAGGGGAGGAGCTATTTATAAAGAGGATGAGCTATTGATGAATGGGAGGAGCTATTGATAAAGAGGAGGAGCTATTGATGAAGGGGAGGAGCTACTGTTAAGGGGAAGAGCTATTTATAAAGAGGATGAGATATTGATGAATGGGAGGAGCTATTGATAAAGAGGAGGAGCTATTGATGAAGGGGAGGAGCTACTGTTAAGGGGAAGAGCTATTTATAAAGAGGATGAGATATTGATGAATGGGAGGAGCTATTGATAAAGAGGAGGAGCTATTGATGAAGGAGAGGAGCTACTGTTAAGGGGAAGAGCTATTTATAAAGAGGATGAGATATTGATGAATGGGAGGAGCTATTGATAAAGAGGAGGAGCTATTGATGAAGGGGAGGAGCTACTGTTAAGGGGAAGAGCTATTTATAAAGAGGATGAGATATTGATGAATGGGAGGAGCTATTTATAAAGATGGGGAGCTATTAATTAACGGGAGGCTATTGATAAAGGGGAGGGGCTATTGATAAGGGGAAGTGCTGCTAATGAAAGGGAGGAGCTATTTATAAAGGGGATGGAGCTATTGATGAAGGGGAGTGGCTAATGATAAAGGGGAGGAGCTCCTAATGAAGGGGAGGCGTATCGCTAAAGCGGATGGGCTATTGATGAAGGGGAGGAGCTATCAGGCATTGAGATTAGTTAGTTTATTTTGTGCAAAGCATAATTCTCCTACTTCAGTGATGATGGCGCCTCCTGATGGTGACTGCAGTGGTGCTCATGACAGGCTGTTTTGGTAGTTTGGTCTTTTATTTCAGTAATGTGGCAACCGCTAAACATGGACTGGAACACAGTCGCAGTTCTGTTCTGTGTGTGATCTGAACTAAAGTAATAAATAAATAAACAAATACACATGATGTTGGTGTGTGTGTGTGTGTGTGTGTGTTTCAGTTGCAGACAGAAACTCAGTCGCAGTGTTGCTGTTTACTGCTGGTGTCTGAAGACAATCACCAACTCTTCTGTCAGGTGACCCCCCCCCCCCCCCCCCCCACACACACACACACACACACACACACACACACACACCACACACACACACACACACACACAGAGAGAGAGACTCTTACAGTATGTTTTCTCTGCAGGTTGTGGGAGATAAAATTTTGGAAGAGGAAATTAGTTTTCCAGTAAGTCTTTCAGTAACACACACACACACACACACATGTACACCATAAATGTAATGCAAGTTGCTCTGGATTAAAACGTGTGTCATACACACTACCTGACAAGTCGCCTATCCAAGTTTTAGGAAGAACAAATAATAAGCTGACTTCTAGTTGATGATTTAGTATCAGAAGTGTCTCTATGAAAGGCAAAGGCCTCTAGATTTTGCTTATTTGAGCTCAATAAAATCTGATCATGTCCTGATGTTGAATGATTTCATTAGGACAGTAAGGTCTGACTCTGCTCAGACTAAAGTCTCATCACTGAACCTTCAATAATGTCCAGTATAGAATATAAAGTCATGCTGCAGTGGAAACAGAATGAATATTGTGTCTGACTCCATCATGAGCTTGGAGGACTGCATCATACATCTCTGAATGACTCAAATCACGCATTAATAAAGTCATCTGGAATGGAGAAGAAAGCGTTTCTGCAGGACTCCCAGAGTTCATCAAGAGTCTTTGTGTTCATCTTCAACGCCTCCTCCTTCATTTTACCCTCAATAATGTTCATCTCTGGTGACTGGCCTGGCCAATCCTGGAGCAGCTTGACCTTCTCTGCTTTCAGGAGCTTTGATGTGGAGGCTGAAGTATGAGAAGGAGCGCTATCCTGCTGGAGAATTGTCCCTCTCCTGTGGTTTGTAATGTAATGGGCAGCACAAATGTCTTGATACCTCAGGCTGTTGATGTTGATCATCCACTCTGCAGATCTCTCGCACGCCCCCATACTGAATGAACCCCAAACCATGATGTCTCCTTCACCAAACTTGACTGATTTCTGTGAGAATCTTGGTCCATGTGGATTCCAGTAGATCTTCTGCAGTATTGGTGATGATCGGAATGCAGATCAACAGATGATCCATCAGAGAAATCCACCTTCTGATACTTTTGCAAATCATCAACTGGAAGTCAAGTTATTATCTGCCGCTCTTACAACTGAGATCCACCACAAGACTTCTGTCAGAGAGTGTATAATAATGTAAATGTGACAATATATGTAGTAATGTTGTGTTTGGTTGTTTTGTGTTTATTCTCTGTAGCTCATGTTCGGCCGCTTTGGGCAGGTGGTGGAGACAAAGAAATCCATTACACTACAGGACGTCAGCCAGGTCACACACACGCACACGCACACACACTTACAGTATACAATCACACCACATAAATTATGAATACACTCACACAAACAAACACACACACACACACACACACACACACACACACACTTACAGTATACAATCACACCACATAAATTATGAATACACTCACACAAACAAACACACACACACACACACACACACACACACTTACAGTATACAATCACACCACATAAATTATGAATACTCACACACACACATACACACACACACACACACACACACACACACTTACAGTATACAATCACACCACATAAATTATGAATACACACACACACACACACACACTTACAGTATACAATCACACCACATAAACTATGAATACTCACACACACACATACACACACACACACACACACACACACACACACTTACAGTATACAATCACACCACATAAACTATGAATACTCACACACACACATACACACACACACACACACACACACACACACACACACACACACACTTACAGTATACAATCACACCACATAAACTATGAATACACTCACACACACAAACACACACACACACACACACACACACACTTACAGTATACAATCACATCACATAAACTATGAATACACACTCACACACTCACACATACACATACACACACACACACACACACACACACACACACACACACACACACACACACACACACACACACACACACACACACACACACACACACACACACACACTTACAGTATACAATCACACCACATAAACTATGAATACACACACATACATACACACACACACACACACACTCTGACAGTATAAAATCACACCACATAAACTATGAATACACTCTCACACACACACACACACACACATACTTGCATGTATTTAAATAAAAACACACACACATATTTGCACATATTTGAACACAAAATCAAACACACACATACACACAAACAATTGTTTGAGTGTACGCACTTACGCGCACTTACACACTCTTAAACACACACACATATGCACACACTCCCTGACACACTCAAACACAATCACTCATGTGCATGTGTACCTGTCTGTGTGTGTACGTGTACAGCCATGTGTGTGTGCTTGCATTCATGGTTATGGTGTGCGTGTGTGTGTGTGTGTGTGTGTGTGCAGGAGGAGCGTGGGTTACTCAGCAGTCTGCTGGGTTTGGAGCCGAACTCAATGCTGTGTGTTCCAGTGGTCAGTCAGGCCACTGGACAAGTGGTGGCGCTGGCGTGCACGTTCAACAAACTCGGAGGAAAGAGGTGTGTCACAACAACACACACACACACACACACACACACACACACACACACACACACACACACACACACACACACACACACACACACACACACACACTGCACAATAACATCAGAACATCAGCAGGTTCATATATCTTTAGATTTTTGGGGGTGAAATATGAAAAATACTTTTAATTAACACTCTACAGATTAATATAGAGAGAGACGCATCAAACATCATCACACACACACACACACACACACACACACACACACACACACACACACACACACACACACACACACACACACACACACACACACTGCGCAATAACATCAAAACATCAGCAGGTTCATATATCTTTAGATTTTTGGGGGTGAAATATGAAAAATACTTTTAATTAACACTCTACAGATTAATATAGAGAGAGACGCATCAAACATCATCACACACACACACACACACACACACACACACACACACACACACACACACACACACACACACACACACACACACAGCACTTGGGAAATATTTGAAAATGCATTAAAATAATAATAATAATGTCGTCGTCCTCATCTGTGTGTGTGCTGAATCTCCAGCAGGGTCACATGATCGACTGGCTGCAGAATCTGGAATTGATTATATAATGAATATTGAGATTAAATCAGCCAATGGGATTGGATCTGCGTGTGTGTTTGTGTGTGTGTCGTCTGGACTGAAGCGTGACGTCTGAGATAAAGGAAATGAAATTCATCACCAGAGATATAAACATTTGATATTTGATATTGAGTTTCTCTTGTTTTCATCTCTCCGTCTGTTTGTCTCATTTCATTCTGTCGTTCTTTTCATATTTCTGTGCAGATGATGTGCTTGCGTGTGTGTGCGTGCGTGTGTGTGTGTGTGTGTCTGTTTTAACCCATTGAGATGTGTGTGATTTATTCTAGAATTGCAGGTATCCATAAAATAGAGCAAATGCTTAAATGTGATAGAGAACATTTAATTCTGTTGCTAATTGTTTACTTTTTAAACCATAACAGAGTTGATGACACAAATGACGATAAGCGAGAAAGAGAGAGAGAGAGATAACAGATAATAGAAATGACAATAACAAAGTCGATGATAACAGAGTTAACGATAACAGTTGACATTAACAGAGTCGACGATATCAGAGTCGACGATATCTGAGGCGACGATATCTGAGGCGACGAAATCAGAGTCGACGAAATCAGAGTCGACGATATCAGAGTCGACGATATCAGAGTCGACGATATCAGAGTCAACGATATCAGAGTCGACGATATTAGTCGACGAAATCTGAGTCGACGATATCATTTTTTTGTTATTGTCATTTGTTATTGTCATTCGACGATATCAGAGTCGACGATATCAGAGTCGACTATATCAGAGTCGACAATATCAGAGTTGACTGATGACGATATCAGAGTCGACGATATCAGAGTCGACGATATCAGAGTTGACGATATATCCATAAAATAGAGCAAATGCTTAAATGTGATAGAGAACATTTAATTCTGTTGCTAATTGTTTACTTTTTAAACCATAACAGAGTTGATGACACAAATGACGATAAGCGAGAAAGAGAGAGAGAGATAACAGATAATAGAAATGACAATAACAAAGTCGATGATAACAGAGTTAACGATAACAGAGTTGACATTAACAGAGTCGACGATATCAGAGTCGACAATATCTGAGTCAACAAAATCTGAGTCGACGAAATCTGAGTCGACAAAATCTGAGTCGACGATATCAGAGTCGACGATATCAGAGTCGACGATATCAGAGTCGACGATATCTGAATCGACGATATTAGAGTCGACGATATCATTTCTTTGTTATTGTCATTTGTTGTCATTCGACGATATCTGAGTTGACGATATCTGAGTCGACGATATCAGAGTCGACGATATCAGAGTCGATTGATGACGATAACAGAGTCGACTAAATCAGAGTCGACTAAATCAGAGTCGACGACATCTGAGTCGACGACATCAGAGTCGACAATATCAAAGTTGACTGATGACTATAACAGAGTCGACGATATCTGAGTCGACGATATCAGAGTCGACGATATCGTTTCTTTGTTATTGTCATTTGTTATTGTCATTCGACGATATCAGAGTCGACGATATCAGAATCGATTATATCAGAGTTAACTGATGACGATATCAGAGTCGACGATATCAGAGTCGACGATATCAGAGTCGACAATATCAGAGTTGACTGATGACTATAACAGAGTCGACAATACCAGAGTCGACGATATCAGAGTCGACAATATCAGAGTCGACAATATCAGAGTCGACGATATCAGAGTCGACGATATCAGAGTTGACAATATCAGAGTTGACTGATGACTATAACAGAGTCGACGATATCAGAGTCGACGATATCAGAGTCGACGATATCAGAGTTGACAATATCAGAGTTGACTGATGACTATAACAGAGTCGACGATATCAGAGTCGACGATATCAGAGTTGACAATATCAGAGTTGACTGATGACTATAACAGAGTCGACGATATCAGAGTCGACGATATCAGAGTCGACGATATCAGAGTTGACGATATCAGAGTTGACAATATCAGAGTTGACTGATGACTATAACAGAGTCGACGATATCAGAGTCGACGATATCAGAGTTGACAATATCAGAGTTGACTGATGACTATAACAGAGTCGACGATATCAGAGTCGACGGTAAAAGAGCTGACGGTAACAGAGTTGACGGTAACAAAGTTGATGATAAAAGAATTGACTATAAAATAGTTGACGATAACAGAAATGACAGTACCATAGTTGACAGTAACAGAGTTGACGAGTCAGAGTTGACAGTAACAGAGTTGACAGTAACAGAGTTGATAATAAAAGAGTTGAAGGTAACAAAGTTGACGATAACAGAGATGACATAAAGAAATAACAGTATCAGAATTGACGATGGTAGTAGAGTTGACTATAACAGAGTTGACGATATCAGAGTTGACGATAACTGAGTTATTGCTTTAATGTTATTTGTTTTTGCTGTTTGTTCAGGTATATGGAGGCAGATGAACATGTGATCCAGCACTGTTTCTGCTACACATCTACAGTTCTGACCAGCACACTGGCCTTCCAGAAAGAGCAGAAGCTCAAGTTTGAGTGTCAAGTGAGATGAGGAGAACACACACACACACACACACACACACACACACACACACACACACTCTACTCTCTCTCTCTCTCTCTCTCTCTGTCTCTCTCTCTCTCTCTCTCACACACACACACACACACACACACACACACACACACACACTCTCTCTCTCTCTCTCTTTCTCTCTCTCTCACAGCACACACACACACACACACAGTCAGACTTATATTTGTCTTATTTTATTTCAGGCTCTGCTGCAGGTGGCTAAAAACCTCTTCACACACCTGGGTAAGTCCAAATAACTCATATCACCAGCTCAGCATTAGATTATGTTTCTATACATTATATTTTATACTACAGGTCTGCTGAATGCTTTATTCTGATTGGCTGTCATGCAGATGTTAAATAAAGACATGAATTAGTCTGCTTAAGAACGAATCATTTAAGTCTTTAATAAAGACAGTCACTTCATTCCTCAGTATCTGAGTATCTGCTTCTGAATGAATAATTTGAATCAGTGATTCAGCTATTCATCATTAAAGACAGTCACTTCATTCCTGAATGAATCTGCTTCTAAATGAATCATTTAAGTCAGCGATTCAGTGACCCAGTAATAAAACCAGTCCCTTCCTTCCTGAATGAATCTGCTTCTGAATGAATCATTTAAGTCAGCGATTCAGTGACCCAGTAATAAAACCAGTCCCTTTCTGAATGAATGAATCTGCTTCTGAATGAATAATTTGAGTCAGTGATTCAGCTATTCATTGATAAAGAAAGTCACTTCTTTCCTGAATACATCTGCTTCTGAATGAATCATTTTAATGAGTCGGTAATTCAGTGACCCATTAATAAAGAGAGCCACTTGCCTCATTTTTGAATGAATCAATCTCTTTAGCTTAATTTTAACTTGTTATTTCTGAGAACAATACTATATTTTTTACTTGTCTTTATACATAATTATAAAGCAGGCTGCAGACACTGTTTATATGTTGTTGTAATTACATTTACAGCCATGATAAAGTGGCTTAATTAAAAAAAAAACGCTTAATTTCTCTGTTTATTAATTTGTTTTTCTCTCTGTCTCTGTTCAGATGATGTGTCTGTACTACTGCAGGAGATCATTGTGGAGGCCAGAAACCTGAGCAATGCGGAGATGTGAGACACACACACACACACACACACACACACACACACACACACACATACACACACACACACACACACACACACACACACACACACACACACACACACACACACACACACACACACACACACACACATCATTACGTGTTTGATAGTTTTGGGTTTCATCCAAGCCAATTCCAGACCCGCAACTGTTAGCAATGTAGAGCAGCGTCCTCATAAATATCAATTAACTCCCATCAAATATTGAAAGCTTTAATGAAAGCAATTAAACACACACTCACGCACACACTCTAAACATTTACTCCGAGTCTCCTGCGGACAGAGATGCTGAGATACTCTGTAAAACACATCCAAAAAATTAACAGGTTGCCACAGTGGAATGAACCGCCAACTGATCCAGCATATGCTTTACGGAGCGAATGCCCTTTCAGCTGCAACCCAACACTGGAAAACACCTATACACTCCTGCATTCACACACATACACTACGGACAATATAGTTCATCAATTCCCCTATAGCGCATGTGTTTGGACTGTGTGGGAAACCAGAGCACCCGAAGGAAACCCACGCCAACACTGGGAGAACATGCAAACTCCACACAGAAACGCCAACTGACCCAGCTGGGGCTTGAACCAGCAACCTTCTTGCTGTGAGGCGATCGTGCTACACACTGCGGCAACGTGTAACTATAAAATCAAACAAACAAACAACAACAAAAACAACCCTGAGGTGTAAATAAACAAACCTGACTGAGGAGGGCTGGCAAGGATCAGGGTTGGACAGGACTGGTACAGGACAGCAGACATGAGCAGACTATAAAGGAGATATAATTGGCAAACAAACAGGTGAACATAATAAACTAATTATGGGTTAACAAGGAGGGTGGGGCTCGACTAGGTATGTTAAACATATGGCCCATGGGCCGGATCAGGCCCCCTAAATGAATTTAATCCAACCCGCGAGATGATTCTGTTAAAGAAAAAAATGAGCTGCAATTTTTCAATAAAAGACACTGCTGTTCCAATTGTGTCCACTAGATGGCGCAATTGCAAACTGTTAATTTAATCTGATCCATAAGTATGAATCAGCGTCAGTTTGACGGCCTTCTCAGAGAGAAAGACCACATCTATGCCCTGCCATACCACACTGAGGTGATCTCACAAGGAAACGTAACTATTTTACGTTTTGTCAGTTTAGTGGCTAATTCGTACGAATTTAGTCGTACGAAAATGTATGATAAAAAAGAGATGTGACACCCAACCACAGAGTTGATGATATCAGAGTTGACGATATCAGAGTTGACGATAACAGAAATGACGATAACAGAGTTGATATCAGAGTTGACGATAACAGAAATGACGATAACAGTGTTTACTATAACAGTTGACCATATCAGAGTTGATGATATCAGAGTTGACGATAACAGAAATGACAATAACAGAAATGACAATAACAGAGTTGACGATAGCGTAGTTGACGATAACAGAGTTGATGATGTTGGAGTTAACGATAAAAGAGTTGACGATAACAGAAATGACAATAACATAGTTGACGATAGCGTAGTTGACGATAACAGAGTTGATGATGTTGGAGTTAACGATAAAAGAGTTGACGATAACAGAAATGACAATAACAGAGTTGACGATAGCGTAGTTGACGATAACAGAGTTGATGATGTTGGAGTTAACGATAAAAGAGTTGACGATAACAGAAATGACAATAACATAGTTGAGGATATCAGAGTTGATGATAACAGAAATGACGATAACAGAGTTGACGATATCAGAGTTGATGATATCAGAGTTGACGATAACAGAAATGACGATAACAGAGTTTACTATAACAGTTGACCATATCAGAGTTGACCATATCATAGTTGATGATATCAGAGATGACGATATCAGAGTTGTTGATAACAGAAATGACGATAACAGTTTACCATATCAGAGATGACCATATCAGAGTTGATGATATCAGAGTTGATGATATCAGAGTTGACGATAACAGAAATGACGATAACAGAGTTTACTATAACAGTTGACCATATCAGAGTTGATGATATCATAGTTGACGATATCAGAAATCACAATAACAGAGTTGGCGATAGCGTAGTTGACGATAACAGAGTTGATGATATTGGAGTTAATGATAAAAGAGTTGACGATAAAAGAGTTGACGATAACAGGAATGACAATAACAGTTGACGATAGCATAGTTGACGATAAAAGTTGACAATAACAGAAATGACAATAACAGTTGACGATATCATAGTTGACGATATAAGAGTTGACGATTACAGAGTTGACAATAAAAGAGTTGACAACAGAAATGACAATAACATAGTTGACGATAGCATAGTTTTGACGATAACAGAGTTGACATTAACAGTTGATGATAACAGAGTTAACAATAACAGATATGACAATAACATAGTTGACATTAGCATAGTTGACGATAACAGAGTTGACAATAACAGTGTTGATGATAACAGTTGACGATAAAAGAGTTGATGATATCAGAGTTGATGATAAAAGAGTTAATCATAACATAGTTAACGATAGCATAGTTGACGATTACAGAGTTGACAATAAAAGAGTTAATCATAACATAGTTAACGATAGCATAGTTGACGATTACAGAGTTGACGATAAAAGAGTTGATGATATCGGAGTTGACGATAAAAGAGTTAATCAATAACATAGTTGACGATAGCATAGTTGATGATAACTAATTTATGGCTAATTCATACGAATTCAGTCGTACGAAAATGTACGATATAAAAAAGAGATGTGACACCCAACCACACTTCAAACCCATCCGTCATTAATGGATAAGTAAATCGTACTAAATTGTACGAATGAAATGAATCATATGAATTAGCCACTAAATCAAAAAGTTACAAATTGCCGTGATAAGTTGTTGTTTTTAAGTTATATACACCATTATTTTACCCATTCGGCCCACTTGGGAATAGATTTTCCTCCATGTGACCCCTGAGCTAAAATGTGTCTGACACCCCTGGACAAGACAATAGACAGGAGAGCACATGACACAGAGACAACACAAGCCATGTGCTCATGAGAAACGGGACTAGAACATGCAGCCAATGAGAGAACCAATTAACCATGTGTTCACATGACACACAACACTAAAGCACGCAACCAACATATAAACATGGAGCTCTACACAACACCAAGACGAGACAGAATGCAAGACATGAGTACATGATAAATAAAACACTTACCGTGCACTCCCCAGCGCCAACCTGAAACTGAAACAAACTAGACTGGAGCTGTATGACTGAAAACACCATGCCGCGAACAAAACACGCATCAGGACGAGAGCGCGCATCCCGAGTGTCTGCATCAAGCAGGAGCATGTACAGCCAGAGCACGGCCAAGACGGCGCTCATACAAAAGACGAAGACAGACAAGGACAGGATAAGAGTGCTTGACCTGAGATAACTCAAGCCAAGCACAACATACAAGACAAGACAGGACTAGTGTCTGGACTCTGCCACCAATACAGGATTTAACAGTCATGGCAGCTTGATCTTTCTTCCAACAACTTTTAATTTTGAATAGTTGTAAAAAGTATAGATTGCAGTGCTATTTTGTCAGCAGTTGGTGTTGTATAATACGCTACAGAAACCTTGTAATAAACTAATATTTCTCCAGATATTATTTCTTATACATTATATTATTATTACAAACTACTAAAAATGTCACTAAAAGTCACTTTGTTAAACTGTAGAGTTGAATTTTTTACATCAGAAGTGGACAGAGCAGAGATCAACATCCCATAATGCAATTCACCACCGCAAATAAACACACAAAATACAGAAGCTGTTCATCAACAGGTATGGATATGACGGATTTAATAAGTGTGTTTTCTCATATGCTCAGTGTTATTCTGTTTTCTCAGTTGTTCTGTGTTCCTGTTGGATCGAGTCAGTCAGGAACTGGTGGCCAAAGTGTTTGATGGAGGAGTCGTGAACGATGATGAGGTGAGAATGCATGTGTATATATTTGATCAAGGATACTGGAAACATGGGGGGAGCTAGTGCACATGTCTCGGGGATAGCCACATTTGTTTAGGGCTCCTCTCTGTGGCCTCAATTAAGTTATTCAATTTGTTCGACTTTGTGAAGTTTATTTATAAACTATTTTCGAGAGGATCACGTGCTTATAATTGCTTGCGGCTGGTCCCGCATTATTCAATTTATGATTCACCAATCAGACGACTCCTAAGCCACTATAAAAACCCTCAGTTCCATATCACAGCCATCTTCGTTTTGAAGAATCCACCCTTCCACTCCTACTCCTCCTCCTTTCCTAGATGGAGGGCACGGTGGCCCAGTGGTTAGCACTGTTGCCTCACAGCAAGAACGTCACTGGTTCTAGTCTTTACCAAGCCAGCCAACGTTTCTGTGCGGAGTTTACACGTTCTCCCCGTGCTCACGTGGGTCTCCCCTGGGTTAACTTAAGTCAATTGACTAATCCAAATAGGCACCATAGACATGCTCCTAGTAAGTAGTTATCTCTTAAGAGCAATCACTATCTGTTCATTAGCTACTACAGCAGGGGAGTTCTCCAGATCTACCTGAGCTCAAACTCCCCTCTCGCCGGAGAGAGCCCCGGGCTCGAGGATCTTATGAGCTCAGGGCCCTCCCCCGGGACAGAATGCCAAACACGCTTTATAATCAATCATCAGCTAAGTGTGAACTCTTTAAAACATATTTAAGTGTGTCTACACTTTTCCTTCATCACAAACAATGTCGCCAGAGCTAATGCTAAAGCTAACAATTCACCTGAAAAATCTGAAATGCTACCAGACACTGCTTATGCTTTATGCAAAGAAATATGTAAGGAGACGTCTGAGTCAATCAATTGTACGCAACAATCAATTTAGTTGATCAGTTCCCCTATAGCACATGTGTTTGGACTGTGGGGGTAACCGGAGCACCTGGAGGAAACCCACGCCTACACGGGGAGAACATGCAAACTGACCCAGCCGGGACTCAAACCAGTGAGCTTCTTGCTGTGAGGCCACAGTGCTAACCACTGAGCCACCGGGCCACCATCATGACATTAATATCAATGTGTTTTTGACGTTTATTGCTGTTCTTTCACTCCAGAAACATTACAGTAAGAGCTGCGTGATATGACACGGTGCATAAACCTAAAGTCTACATGTGTTTGTTGCCTCATTACAAACATGTGCTGCATATTTCACAATATACACGTTAAACTAACAATGTTGTGTCTGTGTGTGTGTGTGTGTGTGTGTGTGTGTACATGTGTACGTGTTTTTGTGACATATCAGGACACAAATCTGTATAATGACATGGGTATGACACAGGTATTACAAAAAGCAGGTGAAATATGAGGACATTGGTGACGTCCTCACTTCTCCAAAAGCTTCTAAATCACACAGGATGAGTTTATTCAGGGAGTAAAGCTGTACACTGTCTCCTGTGATGGTTGGGTTTAGGGGTAGGGTGGGGTGAGGGCAATATAATGTACGCTTTGATCTGTATAAAATGAATGGAAGCCTATGTAATGTACCCACTTTTCACAAAAACAAACATGTGTGTGTGTGTGTGTGTGTGTGTGTGTGTGTGTGTGTGTGTGTGTGTGTGTGTGTGTGTGTGGGTGTGTGTGTGTGTGTGTGTGTGTGTACGTGTTTTTGTGACATATCAGGACACAAATCTGTATAATGACATGGGTATGACACAGGTATTACAAAAAGCAGGTGAAATATGAGGACATTGGTGACGTCCTCACTTCTCAATAAGCTTATAAATCACACAGGATGAGTTTATTCAGGGAGTAAAGCTGTACACTGTCTCCTGTGATGGTTGGGTTTAGGGGTAGGGTGGGGTGAGGGCAATATAATGTACGCTTTGATCTGTAGAAAATGAATGGAAGCCTATGTAATGTACCCACTTTTCACAAAAACAAACGTGTGTGTGTGTATGAGCAGAAAGAGTTTCGTATCCCGGCGGATCAGGGAATCGCTGGTCATGTAGCCACCACCGGGAAGATCCTGAACATTAAAGATGCGTATTCACACCCTCTGTTTTACCGCGGTGTGGACGACAGTACTGGCTTCAGGACCAGGAACATCCTCTGCTTCCCCATCAAAGATGAAAATGAAGGTCAGACATCAAAACAATCTCTTTTTACCTTTTTCTCGTGTTAAAAATATACTACAAGGCAGAATGCTTGATTTTGATTGGCTCATGAGCATTCTGAGGTGTGCTGTTATTTTCAGATAAACGCACAACTAAAGTCGTCATCAATCATTTTTTTACTAACTCACTGTTTGATGAAGCCTATTATAATGCACACTCACGTAGACACACATATACACACACACACACACTAACATATACACATGCACGCAAACACATACAAGGACAAAAACACACAGACACATGCACACACACAGTCAATGAATCTACTTCTGAATGAATCATTTGAGTCAATGATTCAGTGATTCATTAATAAAAGCAGTCACTTCATTCCTGAATGAATCTGCTTCTAAATGAATCATATGAGTCAGCGATTCAGTGATCCATTATTAAACACAGTGACTTAATTCTTGAATGAATCTGCTTCTGATTGAATCATTTGAGTCAGTGATTCATTAAGGAAGACAGTCGCTTCATTCCTTAATGAATCTTCTTCTTAATCATTTGAGTCAGTGATTCATTAACAAAGACAATAATCATTTATTACAGAATGAATCTGCTTCTGAATGAGTCATTTGAGTCAGTGATTCATTAACAAAGACAATAATCACTTATTACAGAATGAATCTGCTTCTGAATGAGTCATTTGAGTCAGTGATTCATTAACAAAGACAATAATCACTTATTACAGAATGAATCTGCTTCTGAATGAATCATTTGAGTCAGTGATTCATTAACAAAGACAACAGGTGCGTTCGACATGAAGCACAGCTGCAGCCGGCGATCAACGAGATTAGCCGAGCGCAGGCGAGGCGGAGTTGAAAACGGAGCTGTCAAGCCGGACACTTCGGGGTTCAAAGTTGCGGCAGTCACAATGACCGATCACATGGCGTCATCATCATTTTTAATTTTTTATTTATAACAACAAAATATTTACAAATAAAACACAATACAGTCTCTACAAACTATAGTTCATTTTTAAACAATAAGGGAATTATGAATTAAATATATTACAAACGCACGAGAGAAATAAGGGGAAATGAGAGGGTAATATAAACACATAAACCAACAGGCCTATTAAATACAAAGCAATAAGCACAAATTCTAGGAGTTTAAACATCACTCTAGGCTAATAGTGCTTGTTTAATATGCTAAAAAGGGGTTTACATTTATTTACATTTATAGATATAAAACTTTCCAATAGATATTAGTGTAAAACCCAAAACAAGGTGTTTTGATTAATTTATACTTTGATTAAGATTATTTTGGATAATAAAAGCATTTTCAAAGAAGCATTTTAATCCAAAAAGATTGAACAAAAGGACATTCCTAAAATAATTGAGCTCCACTTTAAGTAGAAGTAAGAAAGAGCAGGTACATCAGTGTCACCTTTAAAACTGAATAAACAGCTAGACAGGAAATAAAATATATATTTTATAATCCAAAAAATTATTTTATAATTATTTAATAAAATAGTTCTTTGTTTGTTAAGAAACCTTTAGGGTGGCAGGATATGATGATAATTATTTTATTTCAAGTCTGTCAGACTCTTTTGAGTTAATATTTAGGTTATTTACTAAAATATATCATTTAAATCATTTATGGAGCTGAATGCAGTAAATAGTCTGTATAAAAAAGGTCGACAATAAACCTGTGCAAA
This sequence comes from Danio kyathit, assembly GCA_903798195.1. Taxonomy (NCBI): domain Eukaryota; kingdom Metazoa; phylum Chordata; class Actinopteri; order Cypriniformes; family Danionidae; genus Danio; species Danio kyathit. Next base: position 58,325,238 of record LR812533.1, on the reverse strand, counting down.
CAATCTAGCCTTTATAACCAGATTATTTAACTAAAGATGATGCTGCAGTAAAACATGTGTAGTCTTTTAATAAGCATGATGTGTACAAAATAGAGATGGTATGAAAAGTTAATTGTTTGTTTTGAAATTTGTGAGACGGAAGTTGTCCAATAATAAACCCGAATCACACGTGGTTGTTGTCATGCGGTGAACTCGGCCAATCGTATTATATTGGTGTCGTCATCAGAGTTCATGCAGGCGCTCTTCAGGTGCTGCGCGGGCTGAGTCAGTCGTCTGATCTCGGAGCGCTGTCGCGGTACTTTGATGCCACATGTGACAGTCACATGCCGTCGGCGCAGCATCAATCCGGCCAAAATTTCTAACCAGCATGCACTGCTTTAAGACAGATTTCGATCGATCTGCGCAGCGCTGCATGAAGTCGAACGCACCTAACAATCACTTATTACAGAATGAATCTGCTTCTGAATGAATCATTTGAGTCAGTGATTCATTAACAAAGACAATAATCACTTATTACAGAATAAATCTCCTTCTGAATGAGTCATTTGAGTCAGTGATTCATTATCAAAGACTATAGGTGCGTTCGACTTCATGCAGCGCTGCGCAGATCGATCAAAGTCTGTCTTAAAGTGGTGCATGCTGGTTAGAAATTTTGTCCGGACTGATGCTGCGCTGACGCCATGTGACTGTCACATGTGGCATCAAAATACTGCGACAGCACTCCGAGATCAGACGACTGACTCAGCCCGCGCAGCACCTGAAGAGCGGCTGCTGGAACTGCGATGACATCACTGATGTTACACGATTGGCCGAGATCACAGCATGACAACAACCACGTGTGTTTCGGGTTTATTATTGGAGAAATTCCGATTCACAAATTTCAAAACAAACAATTAACTTTTCATACCCTCTCTATCTTGTACACATCATGCTTATTACAAGACTACAAATATTTTACTGCACCATCATCTTTTGTTAAATCATTTGTTCATAATGTCTAGATTGTTTGAACAGGTTTATTCTGCCTTTTTTATACAGACTACTGTATTATACATTTTAGTAAATAACCAAATATTAACTCAAATAAGTCTTACAGACTTATAATAAAATAATTATCATCATTGATCCTGACACCCCTATAAAGATTTCTTAACAAATTAAGTAAAAAATATTTTATTAAATATAAAACTGTATGATTCTTAAATATTTTATTTCCTGTTAAGCCGTTTATGCAGAAATGTTAAAAGTGTCATTGATGTACCTGCTGTTTCTGGGTATTTTCTATTTAGTGTAGCTCATTTATTGTGCTCCTTTTGTTCAATCTCTATGGATTAAAGTGCTTTTTAAAAAATGTTTTTATTATCCAAAATAATCATTGTTTAAGACTTAATCAAAACACCGTGTTTTGGGTTTTACACTAATATATATTGGAAAGTTTTATATCTATAAATGTAAATAAATGTAAACCCTTT
>LR812533.1:58243766-58311266 GCA_903798195.1 Danio kyathit | reverse complement strand
CACACCATTACACCACCACCACCAGCCTGAACCGCTGATACAAGACAGGATGGATCCATGCTTTCATGTTGTTGAGGCCAAATTCTGAGCCGACCATCCGAATGTGGCAGCAGAAATGGAGACTCATCAGACCAGGCAACGTTTCTCCAATCTTCTATTGTCCAGTTTTGGTGAGCCTGTGTGAATTGTAGCCTCACCTTTCTTCCCCATTCTGATGCTCGGTTTAAACTGCAGCAGATCGTCTTGACCATGTCTACCTGCCTAAATGCATTAAGTTGCTGCCATGTGATTGGCTGATTTGAAATTTGCGTTAACGAGCAGTTGGACAGGTGTACCTAATAAAGTGGCCGGTGAGTGTATATATAAATGTGTGTGTATGTGTGTGCCTGCATGCATATGTGTGTCTCATAAATAAAAATGTGTGTCTGTGTGTGTGTTTCAGAGGCATCACTTCGCTCAGGCCATCGCTATCCTCAACACACACGGCTGCAACATCTTTGAGAAGTTCTCCAGAAAGGTTTGTCTCTGGCTGATGCTCTTTGTAAATGGGTGTAAACTGCGGTATGTATGTGAGCATGATGTGTGTGTGTGCCACAGGACTATCAACGGATGCTGGATCTGATGAGGGACATTATTTTGGCCACAGATCTGGCTCATCACCTGAGGATCTTCAAGGACCTGCAGAAGATGGCAGATGGTCAGTATCTCTTTATTATTTATTATTTACTCTCCTGTGAACATGATATATCAGAATCAGTTTTATTGCCAAGTGTGCTTCACACACACAAGGAATTTGTTTTGGCTACAGAAGCTTCCAGTGTACATAAAGTGACAAGTGACAACACAAAATTAAATATGAGAAAAGAAAAAGGCGATAAACATTAAACAGAGATGCAGTAAGTAAAAATAAAAAATATCTGGATGTTGAATTGTATGTACAGATTTGTTGTAAATATACAGGTTATAAGGTGCTGTGTACCAATGCGAATGGAGAAAGTATTGCATTGTATATTGTTATAAGGTGCTGTGTACGAGTGCGTATGAGAAAGTATTGCACGTTTATTGCCCAGTAGGGGAATATTTAACTGTTCATGAGGTAGATGGCTTGAGGAAAGAAACTTTTCCTGTGTCTGGCTGTTTTTGTGCTTGGTGCTCTGTAGCGCCGACCAGACGGTAACAGTTGGAACAGGTAGTGTGCTGGGTGCGAGGCGTCCAGAGTGATTTTGCGAGCCCTTTTACTCACTCTGGAAGAGTACAGTTCTTGAATTGTAGGAAGGGCAGTGCCAGTGATTCGTTCAGCAGTCCGGACTATTCGCTGTAGTCTACGGAGGTCAGTTTTGGCAGCTGAGCTGAACCAGACGGTGATTGAAGTGCAGAGGATGGATTGGATGACAGCTGAGTAGAACTGTACGAGCAGCTCCTGTGGCAGGTTGAACTTCCTCAGCTGACGAAGGAAGTACAGTCTCTGCTGGGCTTTCTTCACAATAGAGTCTATGTGAATGTCCCACTTCAGATCCTGAGAGATGGTGGTGCCCAGGAACCTGAATGACTCTACTGCAGCCACAGTGCTGTTCATGATGGTGAGTGGGGGGAGTGCAGGTGGGTTTCTTCTAAAGTCCACTATCATCTCCACTGTTTTGAGCGTGTTCAGCTCCAGGTTGTTGTATCTGCACCATAAAGCCAGCCACTCCACCTCCTGTCTGTATGCAGACTCGTCACCATTCCGGATGAGGCCGATGACAGTAGTGTCATCCGCAAACTTCAAGAGCTTGATGGAGGGATATTTTGCGGTGCAGTCGTTGGTGTACAGGAGAAGAGCAGTGGAGAGAGAACACATCCCTGGGGGGCACCAGTACTGATGGTGCGGCTGTCGGATGTGATTTTGCCCATTCTGACTAGCTGTTGTCTATCTGTCAGAAAGCTGATGATCCATTGACATACAGCGCTAGGGACAGACAGCTGGGTCAGTTTGTACTCGAGCAGTGATGTGTTGATGGTGTTAAAGGCAGAACTGAAGTCCACAAACAGTATCCTTGCGTAGTTCCCTGGTTTGTCCAGATGTTGTAGGGTATACAGTATATATCTGCTCGACAAATCAGTATATCTGCTCATCATATCAGTGTATCTGCTCATGATATCAGTGTATCTGCTCATCATATCGGTATATCTGCTCGACAAATTAGTATATCTGCTCATTATATCGGTATATCTGCTCATCATATCGGTATATCTGCTCAGGATATCGGTATATCTGCTCATCATATCGGTATATCTGCTCATATCGCTATATCTGCTCATCATATCAGTATATCTGCTCAGGATATCGGTATATCTGCTCATCATATCGGTATATCTGCTCATATCACTATATCTTCTCATCATATCAGTATATCTGCTCAGGATATCGGTATATCTGCTCAGGATATCGATATATCTGCTCAGGATATCGATATATCTGCTCAGGATATCGGTATATCTGCTCATCATATCGGTATATCTGCTCATGATATCGTATATCTGCTCATCATATCGCTATATCTGCTCATCATATCAGTATATCTGCTCAGGATATCGGAATATCTGCTCATCATATCGGTATATCTGCTCATCATATCAGTATATCTGCTCAGGATATCGGTATATCTGCTCAGGATATCGGTATATCTGCTCAGGATATCGCTATATCTGCTCAGGATATCGATATATCTGCTCAGGATATCGCTATATCTGCTCAGGATATCGGTATATCTGCTCATGATATCGGTATATCTGGTCATCATATCGGTATATCTGCTCATGATATCGGTATATCTGCTCATCATATCGCTATATCTGCTCATCCTATCAGTATATCTGCTCAGGATATCGGTATATCTGCTCATTATATCGGTATATCTGCTCATATCACTATATCTTCTCATCATATCAGTATATCTGCTCAGGATATCGGTATATCTGCTCAGGATATCAGTATATCTGCTCAGGATATCGATTTATCTACTCAGGATATCGCTATATCTGCTCAGGATATCGGTATATCTGCTTAGGATATCGGTATATCTGCTCATGATATCGGTATATCTGGTCATCATATCGGTATATCTGCTCATGATATCTGTATACCTGCTCATCACATTGCTATATCTGCTCATCATATCAGTATATCTGCTCATATCGCTATATCTGCTCATCATATCAGTATCTCTGCTCAGGATATCGGTATATCTGCTCAGGATATCGGTATATCTGCTCAGGATATCGGTATATCTGCTCAGGATATCGGTATATCTGCTCATGATATCGGTATATCTGGTCATCATATCGGTATATCTGCTCATGATATCGGTATATCTGGTCATCATATCAGTATATCTGCTCATCATATCAGTATATCTGTTCATGATATCAGTATATCTGCTCATGATATCGGTATATCTGCTCATCATATCAGTATACCTGCTCATCATATCAGTATATCTGCTCATGATATCGGTATATCTGCTCATCATATCAGTATATCTGCTCATCATATCAGTATATCTGCTCATGATATCAGTATATCTGCTCATGATATCAGTATATCTGTTCATGATATCGGTATATCCGCTCATGATATCGGTATATCTGCTCATGATATCGGTATATCTGCTCATTATATCAGTATATCCGCTCATGATATCAGTATATCTGCTCATGATATCGGTGTATCTGCTCATCATATCGGTATATCTGCTCATGATATCGGTATATCTGCTCATCATATCGGTATATCTGCTCATGATATCGGTATATCTGCTCATCATATCGGTACATCTGCTCATGAAATCGGTATATCTGCTCATCATATCGGTATATCTGCTCGACAAATCAGTGTATCTGCTCATAATATCAGTATATTTGCTCATCATATCAGTATATCTGCTCATCATATCGGTATATCAGCTCATCATATCGGTATATCTGCTCGACAAATCAGTATATCTGCTCAATATCAGTATATCTGCTCATCATATCGGTATATCTGCTAATCATATCAGTATATCTGCTCATATCTGTATATCTGCTCATCATATCAGTATATCTGCTCATCATATTGGTATATCTGCTCATGATATCGGTATATCTGGTAATCATATCGGTATATCTGCTCATGATATCGGTATATCTGCTCATCATATTGGTATATCTGCTCATGATATCGGTATATCTGCTCATCATATCGGTATATCTGCTCATGATATTGGTATATCTGCTCATCATATCAGTATATCTGCTTACATCTGTATATCTGCTCATCATATCAGTATATCTGCTCATCTTATCGGTATATCTGCTCATGATATCGGTATATCTGGTCATCATATCGGTATATCTGCTCATGATATCAGTATATCTGCTCATCATATCAGTATATCTGCTCATGATATCAGTATATCTGCTCATCATATCGGTATATCTGCTCATGATATCTGTATATCTGCTCATGATATCGGTATATCTACTCATGATATCAGTATATCTGCTCATCATATCGGCATATCTGCTCATCATATCGGTATATCTGCTCATCATATCGGTATATCTGTTCATATCGGTATATCTGCTCATCATATCAGTATATCTGCTCATGATATCGGTATATCTGCTCATCATATCAGTATATCTGCTCATGATATCGGTATATCTGCTCATGCTATTGGTATATCTGCTTATCATATCGGTATATCTGCTCATGATATCGGTATAGCTGCTCATCATATCGGTATATCTGCTCATCATATCAGTATATCTGCTCATATCGGTATATCTGCTCATGATATCGGTATATCTGCTCATCATATCTGTATATCTGCTCATCATATCGGTATATCTGCTCATCATATCGGTATATCTGCTCATGCTATTGGTATATCTGCTCATCATATCAGTATATCTGCTCATGATATCGGTATATCTGCTTATGATATCGGTATATCTGCTCATCATATCGTTATATCGGGTCATCATATCAGTATATCTGCTCATCATATCGGTATATCTGGTCATCATATCAGTATATCTGCTCATCATATCGGTATATCTGCTCATGATATCAGTATATCTGCTCATCATATCGCTATATCTGCTCATCATATCAGTATATCTGCTCATGCTATTGGCATATCTGCTCATGATATCGGTATATCTGCTCATCATATCGTTATATCTGGTCATCATATCGGTATAACTGCTCATGATATTGGTATAACTGCTCATCATTGTGTGTTGCAGTTGGCTTTAACCCGAAGAACCGAACCCACCGCAGTCTGCTGCTCTGCCTACTCATGACTTCCTGTGACCTTTCAGACCAGACCAAAGGCTGGAAGACCACCAGGAAAATTGCGGTACCACACACACACACACACACACACACACACACACACACACACACACACACACACACACTCACACACACACACACACAACTGTGAGAAATAGTTATATAAACACTCTTGTTTTCCTCTTGTGTCTCTAAGGAGCTGATCTATAAGGAGTTTTTCTCTCAGGGTGATTTGGTGAGTTGGTGTTTCAGATCAGACACACAAATCATGCATTGAGGAGAATATGTGTCTTTTATCACCCAGAGGCCTGATACGTGTGTCCGTGTGTCCGTGTGTGTGTGTGTGTGTGTGTGTGTGTGTGTGTGTGTGTGTGTGCAGGAGAAGGCGATGGGCAACAGACCCAGTGAAATGATGGACCGAGAGAAAGCCTACATCCCAGAGCTCCAGATCAGCTTCATGGAGCACATCGCCATGCCCATCTACAAGTCAGAGCTCTGCACTCTCACAAATACACACAAACATTTCTGTTCAATAAAACTGTTTTGTTTAAATGCATCAAAATATGTGACCCATATTCACTGAGAAATAGCCCAAAATATATATAGTTTTAAAATGGGGTGCACTTATTTATGCTGAGCACTGTGTATATATACCACAATAATTCATTAGTATCAGTGTTGCCAACTTATATATATAACTTATATATTCAGTGTTATATGCTTACTATATTTAGCAACTTTTCAGACACTCCTAGCGACACATTTTCAAAAAAGCAACTAGTGACTTTTTTGGTGTTACTGGAGATTTTTATAGACTCTGATATGACCATACTGTACCGTTCCTACTCTTCTCAATGAGCTGTGGGTGATGCCGTCAGCCCGCTCCTCGCTTCAGAAAGCTCACAGGCGGCCCGTCCTCACACAGCATTCTCTCCCACCTGTAGCCTGAAAGCAGATTATTCCTCTGCATACCAAATGTTTTAGCACCCAAATGGTTTGGTATTTCCCTGGCGCAGTCAAACCAATCTGCTTTTCCTCTATTTTAAATTCAACTCGTTTATTTTTGTTTCTTGTTCACAATCACAGAGATCTTAGTGACACCAGTTTCTGAACTTGTCTGAGTTTAAAATGTCTGAGATGCCTGCAAATTCACTACACGCTTATTGTATTCAAACAATGCATTTAAATAAATAGACATATAAAAGCTTAGTGCAAATATAAATTCCCCTTTATTAACCATAGGCTGTTAAACAAACAGAAACTGTTGGGTGTGATGATGTAATTAATATGCAAATTGACACGTCATAATCTAGCAACATTTTGAGCAGAGCTTAGCGCTTTTTAAATCAAAATAGTTGGCAACACTGATTAGTATGGTCATTCTGATACACACCACCACCTTCAAGATACAGTGTTTGACCCATTGGGTCACATGGTCTTCCGGAATTGTTGAAATGTGCGAATTGTAGCCTCCTGTTCTTAGCTGACAGCAGTGGCACCCGGTGTGGTCTTCTGCTGCTGTAGCCCATCTGCCTCAAGGTTGGACGTGTTGTGTTCAGATGCTCTTCTGCAGACCTCGGTTGTAACGAGTGCTTATTTGAGTTACTGTTGCCTTTCTATCAGCTGGAACCAGTCTGGCCATTCTCCTCTGACCTCTGGCATCAACAAGGCATTTGCGCCCACAGAACTGCCGCTCACTGGATATTTCCTCTTTGTCAGACCATTCTCTGTAAACCTTAGAGATGGTTGTGTGTGAAAATCCCGGTAGATCAGCAGTTTCTGAAATACTCAGACCAGCCCGTCTGGCACCAGCAACCATGCCACGTTCAAAGTCACTTAAATCCCCTTTCTTCCCCATTCTGAGGGTCGCTTTGAACTGCAGCAGATCGTCTTGACCATGTCTACATGCCTAAATGCATTGAGCTGCTGCCATGTGATTGGCTGATTAGAAATTAGCATTAACGAGCAGTTAGACAGGTGTACAATAATACAATGTTATATATTGGCAGGGTTTTCATGTATTAATAAAACAATTAAAAGCATAAGAAATGTACTAAAGTCCAGACCTCCACATGACTGTGTTGTGATGGTTTTCCACTGCTCTTGTTTCCAGGCTCCTGCAGGAGATTTTCCCTCGTTCGACCGAACTGTTCGAGCGAGTGTCTGCGAACCGAGAGCAGTGGGCCAAAGTCTCACACAAGTTCACCATCCGCGGCCTACCCAGCAACAACTCACTGGACTTCCTCGACGAGGAGTTCGAGATGCTGCAGTCACAGGGAGCCTTCGGGGATGAACCACAGCGCATCAACGGCTGCATGGAGGACGAGTGCGACAAACACTGACACACACACACATACAAACACACACATGCAGTCGCAGGGAGCCTTTGGGGACGAACCACGGTGCATCAACGGCTGCATGGAGGATGAGTGCGACAAACACTGACACACACACACATGCAGTCGCAGGGAGCCTTTGGGGACGAACCACGGTGCATCAGCGGCTGCATGGAGGACGAGGGTGACAAACTCTGACACACACACACACATGCAGTCACAAGGAGGCTTCGGGGATGAGCCGTGGTGGATCAGTGGCTGCATGGAGGACGAGTGCGACAAATACTGATGCACACACATGCAGTCGCAGAGACGCAGAGGATCCACACACTAATGATGGACAGTGTGTGTGTGTGTGTGTGTGAGAGAGAGACGATACACTGACTGATGAAACCACTGCTTCTGACCACTAAACAGATAAACACCCAAAAAGATTACGGTAACACTTTACTTGAAGGGAGTGTCGAACGAACGAACGAACGAACGAACGAACGAACGAACGAACGAACGAACGAACGAAGTCATTGAAGTGACCATATATGGTTCTTCACACAGTAAAGCGTTCAGGAAAAACTCGAAATTGCTCATTTTACAGCTTTCATAGGGTCAAACACTTGAGTTTTACCAATTTTTTAATCCATTCAGCTGTTCTCCAGGTTTAGTGGGAGCACTTTTAGCTTAGCTTAGCATAATTCATTGAATCGGATTAGACCATTAGCATCTCGCTCAAAAATGTCCAAAGAGTTTCGATAATTTCCTGTATTTACATTCTGTACTGCGACTGACGGAAAATCTAAAAGTTGTTAGGCTGTTCTGAGTGGTTGTTAGGTGGTTGCTAGGACATTAGGTGGTTGCTAGGGTATTCTGAGCAGTTATTAAGTGGTTGCTAAGGAATTTATAGATTCTGATTGATTGCTATGTGGTTACTAATGTGTTGCTAGGGTCTTCTGGGTGGTTGTTAGGTTGTTGTTAAAGCATTGCTGGGTGATTGCTATGCGTAATATCCAGTGTTGGCTGTAATTAGTTAGTAAAGTACCTAGTTACTGTAATTAAATGACTTCTCCACTGAAAAAAGTAAAGTAAGGGAATATTTGGTTATAAAGTAGCTGCTAAGACATTGCTAGGCTGTTGCTAGGGTGGCATTGCTAGGTGGTTGCTGTCCGTAATAACCAGTGATGGGGGTAACTAGTTTTAAAGTAATTATTTACTCCACTGAATCCACTAAAAAGTAAAGTAAAGAGATTACGTTTCATTTTGAGGTAATTTAATTACAGTTATTTACTGTATAAATTCAACAGTTCTGTATAAATCAGTTTAGATGAGCAGAGGAATATATATTTGGCAGATTAGTATATTTTGCAACTAAAGAACATTTAGCATTTGCCAAAACCTTGACGTCCATTTGACATCCCCACATTGATGCCCTTTTGACCAACAAAATAACGACACAAATAGTATTAATATAACAAATAAGACATTTTTATTAATCTGAAAGATTCAGTTACAAAAACCTACACAGAATTTATTATCCGTACAATGAATGTAAAGTAACCCTGATGTCAAAATGCAGTCCTATAGGACAGTCCTATAATCAACTTTTTGACACTAATATTAGATGTAATTTTGATGTCAAGGTAGACAACTGACACCAAAACAAATCAAAACAATTTACATTTGTAATGTGTTGTTTTTTTTCTGTGTTTTTTGATGTTGTCTTGACATCAGGGTCGAAATTATCGAAACTCTTTGGTCATTTTTGAGTGAGATGCTAATGGTCTCATACATTTCAATGATTTATGCTAAGCTAAGCTAAAAGTCCTCTCGCCAAACTCGGATATCAGCTGAATGGATTCTAAAATGGTAAAACTCACCTGTTTAACACTTTGAGGGCCAAAAAATTAGCATATTCATAAAAAAGTGGAGTTTTCCTTTAACCCTTTATAGTGCACTCTTTGAAATACTCATTGACAAAACCCTGCAAAAATTTTAATTCATCTTATGGCTTTAAAAAAAATAAAAGAATGCTATTGTAGTTAAAGTCAGTGAAGTTCCTACTTATGGTTCTTCAGCCGATAAAGGGTTAATCAGTTATTCCTATTTTTTACTGTAGTGTGTCAGTAGGAAATCATCATATTTTATGTAAATAAGCTCAAACGTTTATTCCAAAATAAAAGTTTGCACTTATTTACCTAAAATACAATTCAAAACAAAAGTCTTAATGTGAAAATTAAATAAAAAAAATTATATTAATTATTGTTATATTAAAACACATTATATTATATTTAATATTAGTAATAAATTTGTAATCTGTTTACCATACATATGCGTAAATACGCACACACAAAAACAAAAAATATACAAAACAAAAACATGAATGTATACATTTAAGTTTTGAATAAATGTGTATTATATATGCGCAAAGTAAAGCCCCGCCCCCTACTCAATATTCAGTTTCAGTTGAACGTACTGAAATAAAAGTCTGCAGCAACATCTGGTTCAGCTGTAATTTAATAGCAACAATAATGTTTGGAAAAATAAACTGATTATTTGACACGTTACAGGAAAAGATAGAGATAACTGACTTAAACGCGTTTTTAGCTGGTGAAATTACTATAAGTTGAGCTCCGCTGTGATTGGTCAGAAATGCTCAAGCTAAAGTGAAACTGTTGTTGTGAAGAGAACAGTTCTAGTCTTACACTGTTACAATTTTATTATTATTTTATTTTTTATGTTGCTGTTACTTTGTTTACATTTAAGTAATGTGAGATTCATTTCTATAGTGCTCTACCGTATAAAACTGATTGTATCAAAGCAGCTTCGACAGTAATAAACTGGAAAATACCTGAATTAATTATAGGAAAACCTCAACAGAAATATCAGGCAAATCCCAATTCTGCTGTAAAGTGAAACAATAAAGAAGCAAAAATAATCAACCCAGGCTTAAACTGAAAACGTTCCCCTATATACATTTCTGGAGAGCGCCAAATACGTCCCAGGAGGTATGTTTTTTTTGCAGCTTTTGTTTTCGAAAATCTACCAGAGGCGCTGTGTACCCTTTTTCAGATCTCAAATTTCTCTTGCAAGTGCCATTTGCGCCTACTGTTCCCACGTAAATCCAGCAGAGGCCGCTGTCGACTGACTGACCCATCCTCCTCCTTCCCTAAACCCAACCGATAGTGTTTTCAAAAACACAGATTGACCAGTGCCCACCGCCTCCCCTAAACCCAACCAATAGTGTTTTCAAAAGCACCAATTGGCCAGCGAATCACCCACTTCCCTAAACCCAACCGACAGTGTTTTCAAAAGCACCAAATGACCCGCCCACCCCTTTCCTAAACCCAACCAACTGTTTTCAAAAGCCCCAAATGACCCGCCCACCCCTTTCCTAAACTCAACCGACTGTTTTCAAAGCACCAAATGACCCGCCCACCCCTTTCCTAAACCCAACTGACTGTTTTCAAAAGCACCAAATGACCCGCCCACCCCTTTCCTAAACCCAACCGACTGTTTTCAAAATCATCAAATGACCCGCCCACCCCTTTCCTAAACCCAACCGACTGTTTTCAAAATCACCAAATGACCCGCCCACCCCTTTCCTAAACCCAACCGACAGTGTTTTCAAAATCATTAAATGACCCGCCCACCCCTTTCCTAAACCCAACCGACTATGTTTTTAAAAGCAATCCAGAAAAAGAAAAGCCCTCAACTGATTTTTACCACACTTTCAGATTTTACCACATTCTCACCATGTTATTTACTTGTTTATTTTATTTTTTGGCTTTTGTTTTTGTCTTACCTGCTTTCTGGAACCGTTCTTCATCAGACTCAAACACCCGTCACCGCGGTCAACTCCTCTTAGCATCTCAAATCCTCCGACGTACACGACAAGCCACTGACTAAATTTGTAAGAGTAGGAGAGCTGTCCACAGGGAGGTAAGCGGTCAGCTGGTAAGCCTGAAATGGAGCGTCATACCACCCCATGGCATTTGTTTTAAAGACGAAATGCAGCCACATGTACTTCTGGCTAGATAATTTGCGATCTCCAGGAATATATATAGGGGTATGTTTTCAGAATGAGCCTATGTTGAAAATAATTAAATAGCTATATATATATATATACAGTTGAAACCAGAAGTTTACATAAACTCTAAATAAAGGAACATAATCATTTATTAATACATGTCTGATGGTGATTCACACTAAACGTTTACTCTTTTAGCTCTGTTAGGATTACCTAAATCATCTACATTTGCTAAATGCCAGAATAATGAGAGAATTCTTTACTAATGTCTAGACAGTCAGAAGTTTACACACATTTCCTTGGTGTTTTTTAGCTTTGCTTTTAAACTGTATAACTTTGGTCAAATGTTTTGGGTCTCCTTCCACAAGCTTCTCACAATAGTTTGCAGGAATTTTGGCCCATTCCTCCTGACAGAATTGGCTGTAACTGAGTCAGATTTGCTCACACAAGCTTTTTCAACTCTGCCCACAAATGTTCTATAGGATTGAGCTCAGGGCTTTGTGATGGCCACTCCAAAACATTCACTCTGTTGTCCTTAAAGCACATTTGAACTAATTTGGCAGTATGCTTAGGGTCATGGTCTGTTTGGAAGATCTATTTGTGGCCAAGTTTTAATTTCCTGGCTGATGTCTTGAGATGTTGCTTCAGTATTTCTACATAATGTTCTTTCTTCATGATGCCATCTATGCTGTGAAGTGGACCAGTCCCTCCTGCAGCAAAACAGCCCCACAACATGATGCTGCCGCCCCCATACTTCACAGTTGGGATGGTGTTTCTAGGCTTGTCAGCTTTCCCCTTTGTCCTCCAAATGTAACACTGGTCATTATGGCCAAACAGTTCAATCTTAGCTCCATCAGACCACAGGACATGTCTCCAAACATTAGTTTTTTTCCCAGTGTAATTTAGCAAATTGTAATCTGGCTTTTGTGTTGATTCTGGCTTGTTGATTTTCCCATGTTGTCACACAAGGAAGCAGTGTGTTTGAGGTTTTCCTTCAATACTATTCTACAGTTGTGCCTCCAATTAACTCAAATGTTGTCAATTAGCCAATCAGAAACTTCCAAAACCTTGACACCATCATCTGAGCTTTATCAGAGGCAGAATAATCTTATTGTATGTAAACTTGACTTTCAAGAAGAGTTATAACAATTTCTCCAAAAATATCTCTCTCATTATTCTGCTGTTAAGCAGAACAGAAACAAATGTGATCATCCTGACTTACCTAAAAGAGGAAACGTTTAGTCACATTAACATCTGACTTTTATTTAAATGGTGATGTGCCTTTTTATACAGTGTATGGAAACTTTTGCTTTCATCTGTATATATATATATAAACAGTTGGATACAAATGTATTTGTCCTGGGAAATTTTAATTCTTTTTGTTTACTATAATATACAGTATTAACAATAATAAATATTTGATGTATTGTCATCTTATTTATTTTAGTTCGATATATATATATATTTAAGTTTACAAACTGCTAAGGTCAATAATATTAAGAATTTTTTAATAATTTGCATAATTAACCTAATTAACTTTAACTGAAATACAAGTATCTTGCAAAATATGTAGTATAATATTATGTACTGTCATCATGGCAAAGACTAAATAAATTAGTTAATAAAACTATTATGTTCAAATGTGACTAAAAACTAATAATAATTCGACTGCACTTGGTAAATATTTGAAAAAGAATTAAAATTTCACAGGAGTGCAAATAACTTTGTCTTCAGTTGTACATATTTCTTCATTTTACTTGTTCATTAATTAATTAATTTGTTATATAGTAAAAAAGACACAAATGTCTAAAAGAGGATTACATAATAAATGAAAAGAAATGATGTTAACACTTTAAAATAAGGTTCCATTAAATAATATATTAACTAACATGAACAAACAATGACATTTACTACAGTATTTATTCATCTTTTTAACATCAGTGATGATAAACAGTCATTTATTGTTAACACAGTGAATTAACAATGATATTAATAATGCATTAGTAAATATTCAACTATGATTAATAAATGCTGTACACAATATTAGTAAATACACCAATAATGCACCATTATTTTAAAGTGTCACTAATAAAATGCAATGCAAATTTCATCTGATATCAAAAGTTTACATCAAAAAAGCCACTATTTTATGTCTTTTTCTGCATTATTTTTTTTTCATAGTTCTAACAAATCTCCTTCAGATAAATGCGAGTTGTTTTTTTCTGGGTCGTTTCTCCAGGTTAACAGCGGTGTTTGTTTTATTTCTGCAAACACACTTCTGAGCGTCTGTACATAGAGTTTCTTTCTCAGGATGGCAGAAAGTGGATTTTGCCTTACCAATGTTTGTTGCCTTCCTGAGCGACTGTAAAACACAGAGAGAGACAGAGTGTAAATCTGTGTACACTTCTGGATATACAGTATATATATATAACTATATCTATTTGCTGTGTGTAAATGTGTGTTTGCACAGGTGTGTGTGTGTAAGTGCATTTGCCAAAACCTGCAGAAGATTTGCTGATAATAGAGAGACATGCGTGTGTGTGTGTGTGTGTGTGCGTGTGTGTGTTTGTGTGTATGTGTGTGTGTTTGATGCGTCTCTCTATATATTAATCTGTAGAGTGTGAATTAACCACTAAAGCTCATCATATTTCATGCTTAAAAATCAAAAGGATAAAATTATTCAAATTTTGAGGCATGTTTTAAGACCATTATGAGAAGACAAGAACATTAATAAATTAAAAAAATGCTTATATAATTGTTATTTTATATATGTTTTTTATATAATTATGTTTTAAAATTGTCATATTAACTTGACACGACAAAGTTTGTAATCAGCAATATAATCTATTAATTATGGTAACAATTTACTTTTATTGCAGATGTATTGTAATGTAATCTGACATTTACTTTATTACCATATAATTGGAATACGTTTGGATTACATTTTGATTACTTTTACTACAGATTTATTGTAATGTAAGCTGACTACATTTGGATTACATTTAGATTACTTTCATTACACATTAATGGTAACGAAATCTGATTACTTTTGGATTACATTTAGATTACGTTTATTAACATTTATGGGAACATAATTGGACTACTTTTGGATTACATTTAGATTACATTTATTACAGATTTACTGTAATGTAATCTATGTTTGGATTACATATAGATTACATTTATTACTCATTTATGGTAACATAATTGGACTATTTTTTGGATTACATTTCATTACTTTTAGTACAGATTTATTGTAATGCAATCTGACTACATTTGGATTACATTTAGATTACTTTTATTATACATTTATGGTGTCATATTCTGACTACTTTTGGATTATATTCTGATTACTTTCACTACAGATATATTGTAATGTAATCTGCCAATTTTTGGATTACTGTTTCCAGTTGCTTTTACTATAGACTTATTGTAATATAATCTGACTATATTTGGATTACATTTAGAATACTTTTGTAACCGTTTATGGTAACATAATTGGACTACTTTAGGATTATATTCCGATTACTTTCATTATAGCTTTATTGTAATGTAATCTGACAATTTTTGGATTACATTTTTGATTACTTTTACTACAGACTTATTGTAATGTAATCTGACTATATTTGGATTACATTTAAATTACTTTTTCTACATATTTATTGTAATGTAATCTGACAACATTTGGATTACATTTTGATTAAATTTATTAAACATTAAGGGTAACGTAATCTGATTACATTTAGATTACTTTTATTGCACTTTTATGGTAATCTGACAATTTTTGGATAAAATTTTGAACAAATTATTGCACATTTATGGTAAAGTAATCTGACTACTTTTGGATTACATTTAGATTACCATTATTGCAGATTTATGGTAAAGTAATCCGGCTACTTTTGGATTACATTTATTACACATTTATAGTAACATAATCTGATTACTTTTGGATTACATTTAGATTACTTTTATTACACATTTATGGTGTTATAATTGACTACTTCATGATTACATTGCGATTACTTTCACTACAGATTTATAGTAATGTAATCTGACTATGTTTGGATTACATTTAGGTTACATGTATAACCATTTATGGTAATGTAATCTGATTGCATTTAGATTACTTTGGTGCTAACCCTTATTTGACAAATTTTGACAGGTCAAAATAACAAAATATTTTCATTATCATCAACAAGAGTCTTTTAAAAGTGCAATGACGGTCAGTTAATACTTCAAAACACTCAAACTTATATAGTAATAATTAAAAAAAAAACATATCATGATTTTAAAACCTTTAAACTTTTAATTAAGTGCATTTAGAAAGCAGCAAAACTACAAAAAAAAGTATTTCCTCTGGCTAGTTTTGTCTGAAAATTCAATGTTTTTCTAGGATGCTATTGAAAAATTATTCGTAGATATGACAATTTTAATATATATATATATATATATATATATTACAAAAAAAAACATAAATATAGCAAACAACTATAATATATCTATACATTAAACATATATGAAAAAAAATCTAAATAGTAAAAGTCAATCTGCAAACATTTTAATGATCCTAAAACATGTTTTATTGCCAAATCTTTAGATTTATGGATGAAATATGACAGCTTTGTTGATTATTATTCCAATGTTTGGCTGTAAAACAAGAGTCTCAGACATGAAAAACACAGAAGATGATTAAAAACTACTGTTTCCAGGAGCCAGAGATCCAAAACAGTCTTTGTGTTTGTATATTTATGACCAAACGTCTGTCCAGAAGCAGTGCAGAAAGTGAAACCTGTGAGAGAATGTTGCGGATTTCTGGCTTTCAGCATTTACTTTTTCTAACAATTTCTGCTGTATTTGAAAGAAAAACACACACATGCACACATATAAATATATATTTAAAAAGACCTTCATGCTGGCAGTCGAGTTAAAATAATTGAAATGCTTTCTTATAGAGTTTTCCTATTTCTCCGTTGTATTTTGAGTTGATAATTTTGACCGATATGATGCTCTTGTTTTCTCGTGCAATAAGTGGTTTCTGCATCGTCGCCTCGTGTACATAATAACATCCATTTTTAAATTATTACTTTTTACACACACTTTATGAGTTGATGAATCTATTTTCTGGTATTTGTACACGTTTGTACCTGTAGGTGGCGGTAAATAGCATTGTTTTTTTTTTTCTTCTTTGCTTTGGAATAAAAACATTCTCTTGTGCCATTCAGTTTCGACTCTGTCTGACATTTTTTTCCATCAAGATTGGATTCGATTTCAGGAAATATTCAACTTCAATTTACATATTTTTTTATTTTTCGTCTGGTTCGTTTCAGAAGAATGAGATTATTTCATTATTTTTGACAGAATATCTTATGTAGACAATGTTAATTGTAATTGTAAGTTGCAATGTGTTTTATAGGGCCGCATAGTGGTGCAGTGGGTAGCACGATTGCCTTACAGTAAGAAGGTCGCTGGTTCGAGCCTCAGCTGGGTAAGTTGGCATTTCTGTGTGGAGTTTGCATGTTCTCCCTGTGTTGGCGTGGGTTTTCTCTGGGTGCTCCAGTTTCCCCGACAGTCCAAACACATGCGCTATAGAGGAATTGGGTAAGCTAAAGTGTCTGTAGTGTGTGTGTGAGTGAGTGTGTATGGGTGGTTCCCAGTGATGGGTTGCGGCTGAAAGGGCATCCGCTGCGTAAAACATATGCTGGATAAGTTGGCGGTTCATTCCGCTGTGGCGACCCCAGAATAATAAAGGCACTAAGCCGAAAAGAAAATGAATGAATGTGTTTTATAACATTGCCTTCATTCGTTAACATGAGTTCATGATGATACGTTGAATCTTATATTTAAAATTTTGTAATATTTCTACAAATTTTCTTCAATTTTGTAATAAAATAAAATAAAATTTGACATTTGGAAAGTTTAGAGGTTTAAGTAAAATTGCTGAATTAATTTTTTTTAAGAATACTTGATACTTAAATTTAACAATGATAAAAAATGATACTTAGAATTTAAACAATACTTCGGATTTGATACGTAAAATTCGATACTTAAATCGTGATACTTAAAATTTGACGTTTAGAAAGTTTAGCGGTTTAACTAAAATTGCTGAATTAATAATTTTTAACAATACTTGATACTTAGATATTGAAATAATACAAAATTGATACTTAGAATTTAAACAATACTTCAGATTTGATACGTAAAATTCGATACTTAAATCGTGATACTTAAAATTTGACGTTTAGAAAGATTAACATTTTAGCCGAATTTGTTATAATAGTTCAAAATGTGATTTTTGGTTTCAAAGTTTTACAATACTTATAATTATAATTAAATCATACTTAAAATGTGATGTTTAGAAAGTTTTACATTTTAATTGAATTTGTTATAATTGTAACATTTTTTATTATTTTTTTATTTTTCAACAATACTTTGAATTTGATACTTATAATTTACAATAGTTAAAAATGTTATACTTAAATCAAGATACTTAAAATTTGAAATTTAAGAAGTTTAACAGTTTAACTGAAAATTCTAATTTTTAATTTTTTTTTTTTTTTTTTTTGGAATTTGTTTAAATTTTAACAATACTTCGAATTTGTTAAAAAGTTATAAAAAATAATACAAATATAATACAAAGAATTTAAAAAATAGATTTTTAACATTACTTGATACTTAGATGTAACAATATTAAAAACTTGATACTTATTGATACTTTAGATTTGATGCTTAAAATGTGATACTTAGTGATACATAAAATTTCCCATTTAGAAAGTTTAACATTTTAACAGAATTTGTTACGATTGTAAAAAAAATATATATGTTTTCAAATTTCAACAATACTTCGAGTTTGATACTTATAATTCACAATAGTTAAACATTTGATACTTAAAATTCGATACTTAAATCATAATACTAAAACTGGACATTTCGAAAGTTTAACATTTTAACTGAATTTGTTATCATTTGACATTTTTTCATTTAATTTTTTCAACAATACTTCGAATTTGTTATTTCACCATTTGGTAATTTACAATACTTAAGCATTTGATTCTTAAAAATGTGATACTTAAATCGTGATATTTAAAATTCAACGTTTAGGAAGTTTAACAGTTTAACTGAAATTTGTTTGAATTTTGATTTTTTTTAATTTGATACTTAGAAATAAAAATAATACAAACGTAATACTTAGAATTTTATTTTAAATACTTCGATTTTTAACAATACTTGATACCTAGATGTAACAATAATAAAAAAATCTTGATACTTAAACGATACTTCAGATTTTATACTTAAAATTTGATACTTAAATCATGATACTTAAACTTTGGTGTTTAGAAAGTTTAACTGAAATAGTTTGAATAAAAAAATGTATTTGTTCAAATTTATTTGTTATAACTGTTACATTTTTTTATTTGTTTAATTTTTAACAATACCTTGAATTTGATACTTATAATTCACAGTACAAGTTTTTTACTTAAAAATTTGATACTTAAATCGTGATACTTGACATTTAGGAAGTTTAACAGTTTAACTGAAATTTGTTCAAAGTTAGATTTTTTTTTTGTTGTTAAAATTTTAACTATCATTCGAATTTGATACTTAGATATAAAAATAATACAAACGTAATACTTAGAATTTAGAAAAAGTGCTTAAATTTTTAACAAAACTTACTTGATACTTAGATGTAACAAAAATAAAAATTTGATACTTAGAATTTAAATGATACTTCAGATTTGATACTTAAAATTCGATACGTAAATCATGATACTTAAAATTGGATGGTTAGAAAGATTAACATTTTAACTGCATTTGTTAGAATTGTTTTTTTATTTGCTTTATTTTTCAACAATATTTCGAATTTGATAAATTCACAGTACTTACAGTCTACAGAACAAACCATCATTATACAATAACTTGCCTAATTCCCCTAACCTGCCTAGTTACCCTAATTAACCTAGTGAAGCCTTTAATGTCACTTTAAGCTGTATAGAAGTGTCTTGAAGAATATCTAGTCTAATATTATTTACTGTCATCATGACAAAGAGAAAATAAATCAGTTATTAGAGATGAGTTATTAAAACTATTATGATTAGAAATGTGTTGGAGAAATCTGCTCTCTGTTAAACAGAAATTGGGGAACAAAAATAAACAGGAGTGCTAATAATTCAGGGGGGCTAATAATTCTGACTTACAAATTCAATACTTAAATCATGATACTTAAAATTCGACATTTAAAAAGTTTAACAGTTTAAATGGATTTAGATTTTTTTTTTGGAATTTGTTTAAATTTTAACAATACTTTGTATTTGAAACTTAGATATAAAAATAATACAAACATAATACTAAGAATTAAAAAATAGATTTTTAACAATACTTACTTAAAATTTGACGTTTAGAAAGTATAAAATTTTAACTGAAATTTGTTATAATTGTTACTTTTTTATTTGTTCAAATTTTAACAATACTTCCAATTTGATACTTAGATATAAAAATAATACAAACGTTATACTTAGAATAAAAAATACTTTGATTTTTAACAATACTTACTTGATAC
Organism: Danio kyathit; assembly: GCA_903798195.1. NCBI lineage: Eukaryota > Metazoa > Chordata > Actinopteri > Cypriniformes > Danionidae > Danio > Danio kyathit. Next base: position 58,291,035 of record LR812533.1, on the reverse strand, counting down.
TTAGATGTAACAATAATAAAAAACTTGATACTTCAGATTTTATACTTAAATCTTGATACTTCAAATTTGATGTTTGGAAAGTTTAACAGTTTAACTGAAATTTTGAATTTGTTAAAATTTTAACAATATTTTGAATTTGATATATAGATATAAACAAATACAAACGTAAAACTTACAATTAAAAAATACTTTGATTTTTAACAATACTTAGTTGATACTTAGATGTAACAATAATACTTAAAATTTTAATGGAGCTGCATGGTGGCACAGTGGGTAGCACATTAGCCTCACAGCAAGAAGGTTGCTGGTTCAAGGGTCAGATGGCATTTCTGTGTGGAGTTTGCATGTTCTCCCTGTGTTAGCGTGGGTTTCCTCCGGGTGCTCCGGTTTCCCCCACAAGTCCAAAGACATGTCCTATAGGTGAATTGGGTAAGCTAAATTGTCCGTGGTGTGTGTGTGAATGAGTGTGTATGAATGTTTCCTAGTGATGGGTTGCAGCTGGAAGGGCATCCGCTGCGTAAAACATATGCTGGTCAAGTTGGCGGTTCATTCTGCTGTGGTGACCCCAGATTAATAAAGGGACTAAGCCGAAAGGAAAGTGAATGAATGAAAATTTAAACCATTCATCAGATTTGAAACTAAAAACGTGATACTTATATCTTAACACTTAAAATTGGACATTTAGAAAGTTGTGATATAATAAATATTATAAACGTAATACCTAAAAAACTTCGACTTTTAACAATACTTGATACTTAGATGTAAGAAAAATAAAAATTTGATGCCTAAAATTGAAATGATACTTCAGATTTGATACGTAAAATTCGATACTTAAATCATGATACTTAAAATTTGATGTTTAGAAAGTTTAATATTTTAACTGAATTTATGATTGTTAAAAATGTCTTCTTCCTTTTTCAAATTTTAACAATACTTTGAATTTGATACATAATTCACAGTACTTTAAAAATTGAAACTAAAAATTTGATACTTAAATTGTGATACTTAAAATTTGACATTTAGGATGTTTAGCAGTTTAACTGAAATGTTTTTTTAATTTTACATTTTTATTTTAATTTGTTCAAATTTTAAAAATATTGTTAAAAAAACACTTTGATTTTCAACAATACTTGATAATTAGACGTAATAATAATAAAAATGTGATACTTAAAAGATACTTCAGATTTGATAGTTAAAATGTGATACTTAGAAAGCTTAACATTTTAACTGAAATTGTTAGAATTACAAAAATTAATTTGTTCAAATTTTAACAATACTTGATACTTAGATGTAACAATAATAAAAATTTGATACTTTGATACTATTTTTTTTATTTTAAACAATACTTCAGATTTGATATGCAAAATTCGATACTTAAATCATGATACAACTGGACATTTAGAAACTTTAACATTTGAACTGAATTTGTTTTAATTGTTTTATTTTTTATTTAATTTTTAACAAAACTTTGAATTTGATACTTATAATTCACAGAACTTAAAAATTTGATACATTAAAATTTGATACTTAAATCATGATACCTGAAATTCGACATTTAGGAAGTTAAACAGTTCACTGAAATTGATACAATAAAAAAAAATATTTGTTCAAAATTTAACAATACTTTGATGTAACAATAATACAAATTTGATTCTTAGAATTTAAACAATACTTCAGATTTTGATACGTAAAATTCGATACTTAAATCATGATTCTTAAAATGTGACATTTATAAAGTTTAACATTTTTGCTGAATTTGTTATAATTGTTAAAAAAAACTTTTTAACAATACTTTGAATTTGATACAATTCACAATACTTAAACATTGAAACTTAAAATTTAATACTTAAATCGTGATACTTACAATTTGAAGTTTAGCAAGTTTAACAGTTTAACAAATTTGTTTGATATTTGCAATTTAAAAAAAAAAAAAATTCAGGTTTTAACAATACTTTGAATTAGTCAATTTGAATGATACATATAAAAATAATACAAACAAAATACTTAACAATACTTACTTTATGCTTAAATGTAACGAAAAAAAAATTGATACTTCAGATTTCATACTTAAATCGTGATACTTAAAATTTGATGTTTATAAAGTTTGACAATTTAACTGAAATTGTTAGAATAAAAAATAAATTTCTTTAAATTTTAACAATACTTGATACTTAGATATAAAAATAATACAACTGTAATACTTAGAATAAAAAATACTTTGATTTTTAACAATACTTGATACTTAGATATAAAAATAATACAACTGTAATACTTAGAATAAAAAATACTTTGATTTTTAACATTACTTGATACTTAGATGCAACAATAATAAAAATTTGATACTTAGAATTGAAACGATACTTCAGATTTGATACTTAAAACTCGATACTTAAATCATGATACTTGGATACGTCCAATTTACATTTAGAAAGCTGAATATTTTAACTGAATTTGTTATAATTGTTTCTTTTTTTGTTTAATTTTTAACAATACTTCGAATTTGAAACTTATAATTAACTGTTCTTAAAAATATTATATTCAAATTTTTTATACTTAAATTGTGATACTTAAAATTTGATGTTTAGGAAGTTGAACAGTTTAACTGAAATGTATTCAATTTTTGGATTTTTTTATTTGTTCAAATTTCAACAATACTTGGAATTTGATATTTAGATATAAAAAGAATATATGTAACACACACACACACATATATATATATATATATATATATATATATATATATATATATATATATATATATATATATATATATATATATATATATTAGTTTAACAGTTAAACTGAAATTGTGATTGTTAAAAATGTAAAAAAAAAAAATTACAATTTCAACACTTCAAATTTGATACTTATAATTCACAGTACTTTAAAATTTGATACTTAAATCGTGATACTTAAAATTGGATGTTTAGAAAGTTTAATATATAACTAAAATTAGTTCGAATTTTGACATTTATTTAAATTTTAACAATACTTTGAATTTGATACTTAGATACATTAATATAAACATAATAAGAATTTAAAAAATACTTTGATTTTTAACAATACTTGATAAATGTATAAATAATAAAAAAACTTAAACAATACTTCAGATTTGATACTTAAAATGTAATGCTTAACTCGTGATACTTAAAATTTGACATTTAGAAAGTTTAACATTTCAACTGAATTTGTTATGTAATGTAATGTGTACTTATATAGCGCATTTATTGTGTATGGCCATACACCCAAAGAGCTTCACAATCATGAGGGAGGTCTCTCCACCACCAGTTTGTAGCTCCACTTGGATGATGCGACGGCAGCCACAGGACAACAGCGCCAGTGCTTCACCACACACCAGATATTGGTGGAGTGAAGAGACAGTGATAGAGCCAATTCAGTGGATGGGGATGATTAGGAGGCCATGATGGGTAAGTGCCAATTGAGGGACTTTGGCCAGGACACCGGGGTTACACCCCTATTCTTTACGAGAAGTGCCATGGGATTTTTAATTATGTTTGTTTAGTTATGATTGTTAAACAAATACATTTTTTCCATTTTTAACAATACTTCGAATTTGATACTTATAATTCACAGTACTTAAAATTTGACAATTAAATTTGATACTTATATCATGATACTTAAAATTTGACGTTTAGAAAGTTTAACCGTTTAACTGAAATTATTAGAATAATTTTTTATTTTTTTCGAATTTTAACAATACTTATTTGATACTTTGAAAAAATTTGATAGAATTTAAAGGATACTTCAGATTTAATACTTATAATTCACGGTACTTAAAAATTTGACACTTAAATTTGATAAATCATGATTCTTAAAATTTGACGTTTAGAAAGTTTAACATTTTAACAAAATTTGTTATGATTGTTAAAATTTGTTAATTTTTTTTTTCAAATTTAACAATACTTTGAATTTGATACTTAGATATAAAATAATACAAATGTAATACTTATAATTTTAAAAATACTTCGATTTTTAACAATACTTTCTTGATACTTGTGTATCAAAAATTAAAATGTAATACTTAAAATTGAAACGATACTTCAGATTTGATACGGAAATTTCGATACCTAAAATTGGAAGTTTATAAAGTTTAACATTTTAATTTGTTATCATTGTTAAAGATGTGATTTTTTTTCATTTTTTAACAAAACTCCAAATTTGATACTTATAATTCACAATACTTAAAATTTGACTTTTAGGAAGTTTAACTGAAATTTGTTCGAATTAAGGATTTCTTTAAAAATTTGCTAAAATTTTAACAATACTTCGAATTTGATACTTGGATATAAAAATAGTACAAACGTAACAAAAATAAAACGTAAAAAAAATATAGATTTTTAACAATACTTATTTGATAGATGTAACAATAATAAAAACTTGATTCTTAAACGATGCTTAAAATTTGATGCTTAAATCGTAATAATATTTGGAAGTTTAACATTTTAATTTAATTTGTTAGAATAAAAAAAAAAACATGAATTTGTTCAAATTTTAACAATTCTTGATAATTAGATGTAACAATAATAAAAATTCATTCATTCATTCATTTCTTTTCGGCTTAGTCCCTTTATTAATCTGGGGTCGCCACAGCGGAATGAACCGCTAACTTATCCAGCACATTTTACGCAGCGGATGCCCTTCCAGCTGTAACCCATCACTGGGAAACATCTATACACACATACACTACGGACAATTTAGCCTACCCAATTTACCTGTACCGCATGCGTTTGGACTGTGGGGGAAACCGGAGCACCCGGAGGAAACCCACGCGAACACATGGAGAACATGCAAACTCCACACAGAAACACCAACTGACCCAGCCGAGGCTCGAATCAGCGACCTTCTTGCTGTGAGGCGACAGCACTACCTACTGCGCTGCCAATAATAAAAATTGTACTGAGAATTGAAGTTTGATACTTATAATTCACAATACTTAAAATTTGACTATTAAGAAATGTAACTGAAATTTGTTAGAATTTTAACAATTCAAATTTGACAGATATAAAATAATACAATCCTAATACTTCGAATTAAAAAAATACTTCAATTCTTATACTTCAAATTTAAACAGTATTTACAACTTGATTCTTATGATTGAAATAATACTTTGATTTTACCATTTTATACTGAGGCAAATGATGATACATTGAACCTGATAATTATGTTTTAACAATACTTAAAATTCGATACTTAAATGATACATAAAGTTTTTCATTCACAATGTTTAACAGTTCAACTCAATTTGTAAAAAAATGTATTTAAATTTTGAATGTTCAAATTTCAACAATACTTGATACTTAGATCACTCCAAGACTTAAACCAGCGACCTTCTTGCTGTGAGGCCACAGTGCTAACCACTGAGCCACCATGCCACCCCCAAAATAACCATCAAATACAGTCAAAAAAAAAAAGGGGGAAAACATTGGTTATGCTTTTATTCAGTGCTGGAAAAATAAATATTTCAAACATTTTTAAAGACACTTTTCACACACACGCACGCGCACACACACAGAGAGAGAGCAAGAGTTGAGCACCAGTGTAACACACACACATCAACACAAAACACTTCATTTCAATGTTGAGTAAATGCACTCATATTTACATGTTACATCTATATCACAGAAACCAAAAATCCCAACAGAAAGATGTAAACATGATGATAAAAGGCCACATTTGACCAAACACACAGAGCTTCCTGGAATGTTAAAAATACAGATTTTACCCTGAAAGGATGAAAACAACCAAACAAACAGTGAGGTAGAAGCAGCTGAACGTCAGCCATTTCAGCTCTTTGCTCTTCTCCTGTAAAACATCTTGATAACACTAAAGGAAAATATCTGACATCACAAAATCATCTTCATTCAACAAATTCTGATCAGCGCGACATTCAGAAACAAACGAGCAAAGCTGAAAACCAACAAAGATGAAGAATACTCAGATAAAGATCTAAATTGTGGTCTCCAACACCCAGATGAGGAGAAATAATGTTGGAATAAAACAATAATTAAATGTGCATCAAATAAATTAAATATCGCTGAATTAGATGCCCTGTTTGTTACATTTTATAAATTTCAATAATGATCTAACACATTACACACACACACACACACATACACACACACACTCACTCACACACTTTGTGTTTGTCAATGTGTGTTAATTGATAAACTGCTTCAACTGTCCAGAAAATAAATGTCTAATCCATAGAGAAAAAACAAAACACACTGTTGTTCTTTTTGCCCTGACCACTGATAAAACAAACTTAAAGTTCACATAATTAGCATGTAGACTGCAGTGTGTGTGTTTTGTTTTGGGGCTGACCTCTGACCTGTGCATGGTTTAGTTTCATATAAATATATATGTGTGTGTGTGTGTCAGTCAGTGTGTGTGGTCTGAGCGCAGTGTGTTCTGCAGCGAGCGCAGGTCTTTGAGCAGACGCAGACTGTCTCGACTTCTGTCTCCAGGCTTGTGTTTCAGCGTCATCACGGCTGCAGATCCACTGCTGCACTCTCTACTCCGTTTACAGCACTACACACACACACAGACACACAGACACACACACACAGAGCAAGTTATACACTTAAAATAAAAAAATCTACATTTTATAATAAAAGGAATTGAACAAATAAACAACAATTATAAAAAAAATGCAACAAAACAAAAATCAATCAAAAATTAATTGTCTGCTGTCTGTCCGTCCGTCTGTCAATCTGTCTGTCTATCTATCTGTCCGTCCGTCTATCTATCAGTCTGTCAGTCTATCAAATGTGTGTTTATTACCCAAAGTGTGTGTTTAGGTGTATTTATTACTTCTACACACACACTTTACCTGAAATATGTGTTTGTGTTTAGTAGCTGAACTGTGTGTGTGTGTGTGTGTATTACCTGTGTCTGGCAGCGGCGGAGTTTAGAGATCTGCTCTGCTTTATTCTCCATCCTCTTCAGCAGATTCTCCATCTGCAGCTCCAGATCCTGACGGAGAACTGAAGAGCAGGACTGCAGCTGTCTCGACAAGTCCTGCTGCTCACTGCGCACGAGCGCGCACACACACACACACACACACACACAGAGTTGAAGACAACATGATCAGCCCTGGTGTGGAGGTATTTTACAAAAATTTCCCAGCTTCTGTTTAACGGAGATGGTTTTGTCATAATGGACTCACAAGCTCATGTGTCCAAGCTCATCCTGCAGCGTCAGCAGCAGCTCCGACAGATCCTCACTACAGGAACAGGAAGAGGAAGTGGAGGAAGAGGAAGCGGAAGTGCAGCCGCCACCCAACACTTGCTCATTACACAGCTGAGGCTGATGCTGCTTCATCAAGTGGAGGACGTGCTGGACATTCGCCCTCACTGAGTGACTGGAGGCTGTTGACTAAACACACACACATTTACATATATAAATATATACACACACACACACATTTACATACATACATACACTTCAGACAGATATACATATAGACGGGCAATTGAACAGACACAAACACACAGGAGAGAATGCACAAACACATATGCACACAAACAAACAAACACACACATATACGCACACAGAGATATACACACATACATATACAGACATCAATCATGAAAAACTGATTAGAGATATAATATCAGTGTGTGAAGCATGGGTGTGTGTTTACCGTCCCGGTCACAAATGGCACGTCTCCCAGACTCAGTCTGTAATGCGGCTGCGGTGAGTGTGTCTTCTGAAACACACACACACACACACACACACACACACACACACACACACACACACACACACACACAATGTTCAAGTAGAAGCTTAGATTTTTTTTATTTGTTAAATTATAAGTTTTCAATGTTGGTTTTGTTAAATTTGTAAAATTCTGTTCTATTATACAGTTTTCATGTCAATTTTGTTCAATTATACGATTTGAATGTTTGTCAGATTTGTTAATTTATACGATTTGAATGTTTGTCAGATTTGTTAATTTATACGATTTGAATGTTTGTCAGTTTTGTTCAATTATACGATTTGAATGTTTGTCAGATTTGTTAATTTATACGATTTGAATGTTTGTCAGATTTGTTAATTTATACGATTTGAATGTTTGTCAGTTTTGTTCAATTATACGATTTGAATGTTTGTCAGATTTGTTCAATTATACGATCCGAATGTTTGTCAGATTTGTTCAATTACACGATCTGAATGTTTGTCAGATTTGTTCAATTATACGATCTGAATGTTTGTCAGATTTGTTCAATTATACGATTTGAATGTTTGTCAGATTTGTTCAATCATACGATGTGAATGTTTGTCAGATTTGTTCATTTATACGATCTGAATGTTTGTCAGATTTGTTCATTTATACGATCTGAATGTTTGTCAGATTTGTTCAATTATACGATCTGAATGTATGTCAGATTTGTTCAATTATACGATTTGAATGTTTGTCAGATTTGTTCAATCATACAATGTGAATGTTTGTCAGATTTGTTCAATCATACGATGTGAATGTTTGTCAGATTTGTTTAATTATATGATTTGAATGTTTGTCAGATTTGTTCAATTATACGATCCGAATGTTTGTCAGATTTGTTCATTTATACGATCTGAATGTTTGTCAGATTTGTTCAATTATACGATCTGAATGTATGTCAGATTTGTTCAATTATACGATTTGAATGTTTGTCAGATTTGTTCAATCATACAATGTGAATGTTTGTCAGATTTGTTCAATCATACGATCTGAATGTTTGTCAGATTTGTTTAATTATATGATTTGAATGTTTGTCAGATTTGTTCAATTATACGATCCGAATGTTTGTCAGATTTGTTCAATCATACAATGTGAATGTTTGTCAGATTTGTTCAATCATACGATGTGAATGTTTGTCAGATTTGTTCATTTATACGATCTGAATGTTTGTCAGATTTGTTCATTTATACGATCTGAATGTTTGTCAGATTTGTTCAATTATACGATCTGAATGTATGTCAGATTTGTTCAATTATACGATTTGAATGTTTGTCAGATTTGTTCAATCATACAATGTGAATGTTTGTCAGATTTGTTCAATCATACGATGTGAATGTCAGATTTGTTCAATCATACGATCTGAATGTTTGTCAGATTTGTTCAATTATACGATCCGAATGTTTGTCAGATTTGTTCAATTATACGATCTGAATGTTTGTCAGATTTGTTCAATTATACGATCTGAATGTTTGTCAGTTTTGTTCAATTATACGGATTGAATGTTTGTCAGATTTGTTCATTTATACGATCTGAATGTTTGTCAGATTTGTTCAATTATACAAATCGAATGTTTGTCAGATTTGTTCAATTATACGATCTGAATGTTTGTCAGTTTTGTTCAATTATACGATTTGAATGTTTGTCAGATTTGTTCAATCATACGATGTGAATGTTTGTCAGATTTGTTCATTTATACGATCTGAATGTTTGTCAGATTTGTTCATTTATACGATCTGAATGTTTGTCAGATTTGTTCAATTATACGATCTGAATGTATGTCAGATTTGTTCAATTATACGATTTGAATGTTTGTCAGATTTGTTCAATCATACAATGTGAATGTTTGTCAGATTTGTTCAATCATACGATGTGAATGTCAGATTTGTTCAATCATACGATCTGAATGTTTGTCAGATTTGTTCAATTATACGATCCGAATGTTTGTCAGATTTGTTCAATTATACGATCTGAATGTTTGTCAGATTTGTTCAATTATACGATCTGAATGTTTGTCAGTTTTGTTCAATTATACGGATTGAATGTTTGTCAGATTTGTTCATTTATACGATCTGAATGTTTGTCATATTTGTTCAATTATACAAATCGAATGTTTGTCAGATTTGTTCAATTATACGATCTGAATGTTTGTCAGTTTTGTTCAATTATACGATTTGAATGTTTGTCAGATTTGTTCAATTATACGATTTGAATGTTTGTCAGATTTGTTCATTTATACGATCTGAATGTTTGTCAGATTTGTTCAATTATACGATCTGAATGTTTGTCAGATTTGTTCAATTATACGATTTGAATGTTTGTCAGATTTGTTCAATTATACAAATCGAATGTTTGTCAGATTTGTTCATTTATACGATCTGAATGTTTGTCAGATTTGTTCAATTATACGATCTGAATGTTTGTCAGATTTGTTCAATTATACGATTTGAATGTTTGTCAGATTTGTTCAATTATACGATCTGAATGTTTGTCAGATTTGTTCAATTATACGATCTGAATGTTTGTCAGATTTGTTCAATTATACGATTTGAATGTTTGTCAGATTTGTTCAATTATACGATCTGAATGTTTGTCAGATTTGTTCAATTATACGATCTGAATGTTTGTCAGATTTGTTCAATTATACGATTTGAATGTTTGTCAGATTTGTTCAATTATACGATCCGAATGTTTGTCAGATTTGTTCAATTATACGATCCGAATGTTTGTCAGATTTGTTCAATTATACGATCTGAATGTTTGTCAGATTTGTTCAATTATACGATTTGAATGTTTGTCAGATTTGTTCAATTATACGATCCGAATGTTTGTCAGATTTGTTCAATTATACGATCCGAATGTTTGTCAGATTTGTTCAATTATACGATCTGAATGTTTGTCAGATTTGTTCAATTATACGATCTGAATGTATGTCAGATTTGTTCAATCATACAATCTGAATGTTTGTCAGATTTGTTCAATCATACGATGTGAATGTTTGTCAGTTTTGTTCAATTATACAATTTGAATGTTTGTCAGATTTGTTCAATTATACAATTTGAATGTTTGTCAGTTTTGTTCAATCATACAATCTGAATGTTTGTCAGATTTGTTCATTTATACGATCTGAATGTTTGTCAGATTTGTTCAATTATACGATCTGAATGTTTGTCAGATTTGTTCAATTATACGATCTGAATGTTTTTCAGTTTTGTTCAATTATACAATTTGAATGTTTGTCAGATTTGTTCAATTATAGGATTTAAATGTTTGTCATGTTTGTTTAATCATACTATCTAAATGTTTGTCAGATTTGTTCAATTATACGATCTGAATGTTTGTCAGATTTGTTCAATTATACGATCTGAATGTTTGTCAGATTTGTTCAATTATACGATTTGAATGTTTGTCAGTTTTTTTCAGGCATGAGATTGATTTTGTTTAATTATAGGTTTTAAAAGTTGGTTGCTTTGTTTAGTTATTGAAGAGGCAAAGATCTGTCTGAACTGGTTTACCTTTGATGAGATTTTCTTCTGCTTGATTTTGCTGGATTTATGTGGACGGGGAGACACAGACTGGATGAGCAGACGATTGGCTTCTAGACCCGTCTGCAACTAAACAGAGAAAACAACATGATTAAAACCCTCTACCAGACTGATTTATAAATGTATACATTATTCAAATACATTTTTATGAAGGAGCTTTAAATATGAAACTAAAACAGCAAGTCTCTGATTATATATCACTAAATATTTCTTTCTTTAAATATAAATATGCTTATTATTACACAGCTTTCTGAAATACTTGATTTTGATTGGCCAGTAACAAATAACACAGGCTCATCCGGGTACTAAGAATCATCTTGACAATTAGGGAATTATATATATGCAATAAAAACCTGCTTTAATTCAGATAGATGTTTTTAGTAACTGAAATTTAAAAGAGATATTGTTTTCTAAGGGGTCTAACAGTATTCAGGTATACAGTAATTAAACAACCAAATGTAAAATAATACTGCAGTCTTCCTTGTATAAATAATTTAGTAAACTTAATAGTTATTAAAGTTACAAAGGGTACAATTTGGTATCCCTAAATGATTTTAAAATCCTCATAAAGTCACAGGTCTCAAAAACACATGCAAATGATAAACTATAATCCAGACTCGACTGTGCAGATCCTGCGACGTGACTATTGCGAATGATCATAGAATGTTCCAGCATTTTGAAATTAATGTGTGAGTGGTGCTTTTACAGAAAAAGTACAGATCATTGTTGTCTGTGTGAACCGTGCATTTTATAATTTACCTGTAAACACATTTCAAAAAAACCTCACAATTTCTACCGATATTACTGTGTTAAAGTGGCCACAGAAGACAATGTGGAATAATGGTGCAATAGTTAATGCATTTACGTTCATTAACTAAGTCTGAATAATCATGTAAGGCATTTATTAATCATAGTTCAACATTAACTGATGCATTATTAAAATCTAAAGATGTTTCAGTTGAGATTACGTCAAAAATTAAATAAACACACCTCAAGAGCTCTGAAATCTGCAGTTTTTAAGAGAGTGTGTGTGTGACCTGCGCGGCTGTGTCCTGCATCCTCTTCCTCTGCTGCTCTTCCTCCTGCAGTTTCCTCTCCAGCTGCTGGATCTTCCTCTCGGCGCAGCTCTGAGTCTCCGTCAGTCTGTGATGCTCCTGCTCTAAAACAGCCAGCTTATGATGGACATCGGCCTGATGCACAGAGCCCAGACGCTCCAGAGAGACCTGCACACACACACACACATTAATCATGTGCACACAAACAAATAAATGCGCACACACATACACATAAACGCTTGCGCACGCACGCACACACGCACGCACACACGCACACACACACGCACGCACACACACATTAATCATGTGTACACAAACAAATAAATGCGCACACACATAAACATGCGCGCGCACACACACACACACACACACAATCATGTGCACACAAACAAATATATGCGTAACACAAATGCGCGCACACACACACACACACAAACAAACACACACATAGAGGTTAATCACAGACGCACGCACACACATTAATAATGTGAACAAAGAAATAAATGCACACGCACACAAACACAGACTAATCATATACACACACACAGGTTAATCACAGACGCACGCATGCATGCACACACATACACAGACATTAATTATGTGAACACAAACAAATAAATGCACGCACACACACAAATGTTAACCATCTGCGCGCACACACACACACACACACACACACACACACACACACACACACACACACACACACACACACACACACACACACACACAAACAGACAGACAGACACACAAATGTTAATCACCTGCACACACACACAAACAAACAAACAGACACAGATCACACACTCACACACACACACAATAATGTTAAATCACCCACACACAAACAAACACACACGTGCACACAGACACACACACACAACTTAATCACACAAACCACACACAGACACACACACACAACAAACAAGTTACTCACACACACAAACACAGGTTAATCAGACACACACACACACACACATACATGCGCACACACACACAAAAACACAAACACAGATTAATCATACACACACGCACACGCATACATGCATGCACACAAGTTAATCCCACACACACACACACGCACGCACACACGCGCGCACACGCACGCACACACACACACACACACACACACACACACACACACACACACACACACACACACACACACACACACACACACACAGTTGCTTCAGCAGTATTGAGACTCACTGACCTGTTGCTGCAGCACAGCCGTTCTGTCTGATTGTGTGTTTCTCACTGCTGATCTCATGTGATTCAACTGCTTCTCCAGACGAGAACATCGAGCTTCAGCCGCAGACAACTGAGAGACCACATCTACACACACACACACACACACACACACACACACACACACACACACACACACACACACACACACACACACACACACACACACACACACACACACACACACTTTAACACAAACATTTCCACTGCACACACTGAAGGTCAGATTACACAAGCATTCAAGCAATTTATAGATTTAAAAACTATAGCAGATTTGGTAATAACAGGTCAACTGAAACATGCAGTTTATTGTCACCGTGGTTTTTGCGTGTGTGTTGGTCTCTGGTGTGTGAGCGAGTGGATTCTCTGGAGATGCTCTGCAGCTTCTGTTGTGCGTCGCTGCGCTCCAGCTCCAGATTACGGATCTTCTCCTGCAGGTTCTTCAGTGCTGAAATAATTGCTACACACACACACACACACACACACACACACACACACAAAATTACATTATGTCATCATTTACTCATCCTACTCAGCACAAAAGAATGCTGAGAACCTGCAGGGCCGGCACGATGGCTCAGTGGTTATCACTGTGGCCTCACAGCAAGAAGGTCGCTGGTTCGAGTCCCGGCTGGGTCAGTTGGTGTTTCTGTGTGGAGTTTGCATGTTCTCCCCGTGTTGGTGTGGGTTTCCTCCGGGTGCTCCGATTTCCCCCACAAAGACATGTGGTATAGGGGGATTGATCAACTAAATTGGCCATAGTGTATGAGTGTGTGTGTGTGAATGAGTGTATGGGTGTTTGCCAGTACTGGGTTGCAGCTGGAAGGGCATCAGCTGTGCAAAACATATGCTGGAATAGTTGGCAGTTCATTCCACTGTGGCAACCTCTGAAATAGAGACTGAGCTGAGGGAAAATGAATGAATGAATGAATGAATGAATGAATGAATGAATGAATGAAAACCTGTAACCATAGACTTCCATGGTATCTGTTTTTCCTACTATGGAAGTCAATGATTACAGATTTCCAACATTCTTCAAAATATCTTCTTTTGTGTTCAACAGAAGAAAAGTGCCCAGAAAAGTTTGGAAACACTTGAGGGAGAGTAAATAGTGAGTACACTTTCATTTTGGATAAACTATCCCTTTAAAAGACAAACAAATATTAAATTAATTAATTATATTTTATTTTATTATTTTGCATTTGATTATTGAATTTTTGTGTCATTTCCATTTTGTGTTATTCATTTTCAGTTGGGCTTAGTCCCTTGTTCATCAGAGGTCGCCACAGCGGAATGAACCGGCAACTATTCCAGCATTTGTTTTACACAGCGGATGCCCTTCCAGCTGCAACCCATCTCATTCACACTCATACACACTATGGACAATTTAGCTTACCCAATTCCCCTGTACTGCATGTGTTTGGACTGTGGGGGAAACCGGAGCACCCGGAGGAAACCCACGCCAACACGGGGAGAACATGCAAACTCCACACAGAAATGACAACTGACCCAGCAGGGACTCGAACCAGCGACCTTCTTACTGTGAGGCCAAAGTGCTCACCACCATGCCACCGTGCTGCCACTTGCTTGTATTTTGTTTATTATATTTTATGCAGATTTGCTGACCTACAAACCCATCCCAATCAATCTACAATAATTAATTATTTCCAAGGAGAGTATGATTGAGCCATCTAGTGAAGTTATATCACAATATATAATCACAGAAAAACTAAATATCGCAATGTCAGACTTTTCTAATATCATGCAGCCCTACAGCCAATCATAGCAGAGCTCATTTAATGACTACAAAAACAGCGTTTAATTAAAGTTGAACTGCTGGTTAAATGTTAAATGTGTAAGAAATAAACAAGATCTGAATGTAAACTCTTTACTTCTCCAGCAGGTGGAGCTGTTCTTCAGAAATGAGTTTTGTAAATATTTGATCATCAAAACCCTTCATATAACACAAATATCTGTGTGAAAGTACCTCTTCAAATAAATCTTTATTCTTAGTAAATTGATTTATATAGATGATTCATGTCTATTCACAATTTCCCAATGTTGTTTAAAGAATTTAATTTAGTTATTAAGTCTATCCCTGTAAAAATTATTCAACTTGTTGAAAATCATATTTGCTGTAATTCTCTGTCTGCTGTAAACCCAAAATTTCATCTAGAAGGCTTTGAGTTGACTGATAAAAAATGCACTAACAAACATATTCATAATATTTTTCAGAAGCAAAATAAAATTACTCTTAAAAGGCAAATTATTCTGGAACTCTGTTATAGTTCATATTAATTGGAAAAGAGGTAATTGGGTAACTCCCTTCAAATACACTATTAATAATAAAATTAAGGAAATTCATTTTAAAATACTACATACAACTTACCCAGTAAAATCATTATTATCAAAGGAGATTAAAATGGAGGATATCTGTGGTTTCTGCAATGTGGATAAAGAGAGCTTTTGTCATTTATTTTATAAATGCAACGTTGTAAACAATTCCTGGAAGGATCTAGCCAAATATATATGAAGAGTTCAGATGCTAAATGCCACTGCCGCCAAAAATGAGCTAATGACATTGAGTGAATGCTTTGGGCTTGTAGTACAGCATCAACAAATAGATTTGCTTCTGATCATCTAAATCTCAGCGTCAGCGCATTCAGAGTTAAAAAGACGGAGTTTGATGAACTGGATGAGGCTGTCCGACTGTCAGTGAATGGCAAATGAAAACGTCCCTTATCTCAAAACTCTGTGCAATATAAGAAAAAGAAAACACTGTGCAGTCGGAAGTGAAATGTGCAGTCGGTAGTGTAGCATGCATTCATAACGAATGTTTGCGCAGCGACGCTACTCTGAATGAGTCCAATTTACTATACAGTAAACGGCAACTGCGTTTCATGAAAGACAAAGTTAAGATGCCGTTCTTTTATCCCACGTTGATGCTGTGAGTATAAACAAGAGACGAAAAAGAGATCAAGACCTTGAGTATGGTCAGTATTGCCCCAAACGGCCCCAAATTTCAATAGTATCTGGATGCAGCCTTTATGATGCAAGCTGAGATTGCATCAGTCAGTAATGCACTGTCAGACACAATGCACTCAATGGAGTGAGTGACGTCATTGTGACGGGTAGGGTTAGGGGTGGGGTTAGGTGAGTGCATTAAAAAGCATTGGATGCAGCTCTGATTGCACTGCACCAGGTCTGCATCCGGACCACTCTCCCAAATTTAATGAAAAGTGGGGGGTTGGGGAGATCGTAGGCAGGCAGGCAGGCGTGCCTTTACAAAACCGCCCAAATATACACTACCTGTCTATGTTATTTTTTACCCGCACACTCGGATTCAAAACCGCCCAATCTGGCAAAACTGAGTATGGTGAGAATGAATGAACTACTCAATGACAGCTTGTAGAAGTGTCTGAGAGGCGTCCCCTTTTTGCCCAGTAGGCGTGCCTTGTGTTTTATTTGCTAATTTTAAAAGTTTTTAAAAAGATACATGTAATATTTAAAACTTATGCATGCACAGATATTGATGTTTCACAGTGTTTTACACTACATTATTTGAAAGCTTAGTTTACAATGTTTACATTCCTCTACTTACATTAAATCTAAATCCCAAATATCAGAAATGACAACAGATTGTTCAGATTTAATTAATGTCAGTTTTAATGTTATTGATTAATGCACTTGACAGATTTCATTCACTCATTTTTCTACTGCTTAGTCTCTGGTTTATCAGGGGTTTATCACAGCGGAATGAACCGCCACTTATTTGTCAGATGTATATATTTTTAGTTTCAGGTGGTCTGTGTAATGTGTTTTATGTTTGGTAAAATAATATCTAATTGCATCTTCAGTGATTTTCAGCTAATTACACTGTCTTGTCCTGATAGGTGGATTTAGAGGTTTGTGCAATAAAAGCTGAAGTGGATTTAGCTGCTTTTGCCGCAAAAGAAAATCTCCCTTGTTAAAAACCAAAGAATTGTTTAAAGTGACATTTATGAAAAAAATGTATTTTATTTATCAGCTAATAACCTTATCATTAGCTATAAAAGGAAACTCCTGAACCTAATCAGAGGAGCCTGATAGAAAACGCTCATTTACAAGAGAAGAGGTCTGATGGATTTAGAGGGTTTTACATCTGAACTCTTCACTTTTAAAAAGACAAAACATAGTTATTATTTTACATTAAAATATATTATTTTTATTATGAAAACAAATCCAAGAAAAGTCTTGAATCTATTGTTAATTTCTTTATTTTATTGGCAAAGTTTTACATACACAAACAGAACTTTGCTAAATCATCTCCCACATTAACAGTTTTTTTGTATCGAGTTTGACTATTTCTACTGTGAAATTGTTGAAAAGCAAAAGTCTGAGATATGTATACATTATTATAACACTCCCCTGTCAATACTTAAAATCATTGGATGTAGAAATGCTGTAGACTTTGTGTAATTAATATAATTTGTTATTATTTATTTATTTATCTTCACTTCATTTATTTAGCATCACTGACATACTATTACGAAAGAAATAATAATAACAGGTTGACTTCACTTTTGTGTTTTTATTTAAATTCCAAGTTTAAAGGAGATCTATTCTGCCCCCTGTTGACAAGTTGTAAAACACGTCTCTGCTGTTTCTAGAGCAGGGCTATTCAATTGTCGGCCCGCGGGCCAAACCCGGCCCCCGAGGCAATTTGTTCTGGCCCTCCAAATAGTGTGACCAAGACATCAAGAATAAATTGAGTTCAGTCAAAAAACGGCCGCTATAGTTATGAAGTGACGTGCGTCTGTTCAATACAGCACGAGCTGCGCAGAGCGTGAGTCACCTGACAGTGGCGAGAGCAGCCGAATACATTTGAATATGTTTGTAGAAAAGGTCTTTTGTACAATGCACTGATATCGTTATTAGGGATGCAACGATTAACCGATTTCACTATTAACTGCGCTTTAATTCGTCACGGTTAATTAATCGTAAAGGCTTCTCTAAGCCGCATTTCTGCATTTCTGTTCTGCCGCACGAAACGAAACTGCTGAACAAAGTTCCGCCAAGTTGCCAACTGTGCGCTAGTTTAAAGTTCCGAGCTTGTCCACCGAAGCTCATACGCACGCACACTGTAATAACTATAGCCGCGGGCCGTTCCCATATCACGTCTTTCCCGCGCGCAAGTTTGTTATGTCGTAAGAATATATGCCAATATGCGGGCGCAAGCGGAGCAACGCGCTCGCGGCTGTCTGGGCACACGCAGTAGAAAACATCTCATGCTGTAGCGGTGAGAGTTGTGCTTAGCTTTCAGTGCAATGTAAACAAGACATGTTAGACGAACTATTATTAAAATGATTATGTATGTATGAACGCAGATGATAACAACAGTTAATCTAAATATTGGCGCCGACCTTCATAACAATTATTATTATATTATTTTCTCCCGTTCCTCTCTATAAACACACACATAATTAAATTGTGTAGCCCTATAAGCACAGAAAAACCTTCAGCATAAAAACTATTACTAATGAAAATGCCTTTTAAAGGTTTTTTAATATTAGTTAGGGATGTCCAGATCTAAATCTAGCTAAAATAAAGCTTATATTTACATTAGACGTGATAACTGTGAAACCCTGATTATTCTTCACACTATATAATCGTACAACCAAAATCTATAATTGTTGCATCCATAATTGTTATGCAGTTCAAAACAGAACATATGAACGTATCTGAGTGTAGAAGAAGCCTACTTCAGCAATACACTGATTTTGTTGTGCTGTGAAATACAACATTTGAATGTTTGTTAAAAACTTATTGTACAATGCAGTGATATTATATAGTCTCAAAATACAATATATTAACATTTTAATGTAGACAAATACAACGTGGGTGTCTAGGATGAAGGGAAGGGATGGCGGTTGCAGGTTGCAGCTCGGCAGGTGCTGCTGCTTTGCCTCTTCCTAAACGAAACAGTAGGACTCCCGAAAGTAAATTCGAAGTTAAAACGGTGTTTTGGAATACTTATATCAAAAATACTAAAATAGAAACTTTGTTACGTTTGACCCCGCTGTCTCTGTACGTGTTGGTTATTATACTTACACAGCTGTGGGGAAACTGGTTTGCCGCGTGTGAACATTCTTCTCCCACCGCATTTACATCAAACGCTGTTGTACCACTAGACTCGTGGAGTCAATATGTCATCTATTCCAACGTTCTACATAATGGACAGGCATCGTTTCGACCTGCAAAGCGGGACCGGCGTGCCTCGAGGGCGACATCGGAGTTGGTTGATCGTGGATATACGGTCTTTCTTTGCACTATGCTGTTGTTGTGTGGGGATATTCATGTGAACCCCGGGCCTGTGGATTATACAGCGCGAGTGATTTCTTCACAATCGGACGCTACTCCTCAACTTGCAGAGACATTGGCGACAGACTTTTGTGATGTTTCCTGCATGGTATTACGAGGTAATTTTACACCCGTTTATAGTAAAGGAAAATTGGCAGAAACTGGGCTTTGCTTAGAGCAAACAGCAGTCTCAAAAATCGCATCTAAACAGTATAAAACCAAAATGTTCCAGACTGTAAATCACGCTGCTATTTTATGGAATCCGACAACAAAACCAAAAGGCGTCTTTGGAGGACATTTGAACATTCGCAGTATTGTCTCAAAGACTGAGCAACTTGAACATCTTTTAACAGACTCAAATCTGGATTATCTATGTCTTACAGAAACATGGCTTACTCCTACAATGCCTTCATCATTAGTAAATGTTCCGGGATACAAAATGTATAGACATGATAGAAGTAAAGGGAAAGGGGGTGGAGTTTTAATATATGTCAAAGATAGTCTTCAAAGCAAAAAAATAGACACTGGTGACCTTCTTGAATGTGTGGGGATTACTATTAATCTATCCCCTGAAATGTCTTTTGTTGTTCTAGTGATTTATCGACCTCCAAATGCTGCAAATCATTTTTTTGATTCTCTTTGTAAAATTCTTAAACAGTGTGATGCCAAGGAGGTAATACTCATGGGTGACTATAATCTAAATTGGTTAGACAGAACACGAAGAAAACAACTAAAGGAAATAACTGAATCTTTTCAAATGACACAACTGGTAGAAAAGCCAACACGGATAACAAAATCATCGCAAACCTTATTAGATTTAATTTTCACAAATAAACCAGAGAGAATAAATAAAATATATAATCTAATTACAGGACTGTCAGATCATAATCTAACTCTTGTAGCGAGAAAATTGACTAAAGCCCGTTATAGGTTACAAAATCCAATTAAAAGTAAATCATGTATAGCATTTATTCCAAAACAAGATCAATTGAATGTTGAAAATGAAATAAGGCAAACAAATTGGGAATCTATTACTGAAAATAAATCATGTGATGAGGGTTTTCAGGTTTTACTGTCTACCCTAAACAACATATTAATAAAATATACAAAAAACACAAGTAAAAAACAAAAAACAAAACAGAATTTACCATGGTTTACAAGTACTCTATGGGATATGATGAAAAAGCGTGATGCCTCTTTGAAAATGTTTTTAAAATCAGGATTAACTACGGATCGATTAATTTATACAAGCTTAAGAAATAAAGTAATATCTGAAATTAGAAAGGCTAAAGCAAATTTCTTTCTTAAAATTATTGAGGATGCAAAGGGAAATAGTAAAATTATATGGAAAACCGTTAACAAATTAATTGGAAAAGAAAAGTTGAAAGTAGAGGATATACAGCTTAAAATAAATAGACAAATCGTCAATGATTCTGTAGAAATTGCAACTAATTTTAATGAATATTTTTTAAACTCTGTTCAGAAACTTGCTGAACAGTTTCCAGTTGTTCATCCATGCTCTAGCCCAAAAGGCAGTAAATATTCTTTTTCTCTGAGTCCCACAGATGAAATAAATGTTCAAAAAATAATTTCCACATTGAATAATAGTAAAGCAAAAGATGTTTATGGCCTTGATACTGCTTTTTTAAAAAGACATAAAGATATTTTAGGTTTTCCTCTTACAAAAATGATAAATAAATCCATAAAGGATAGTACTTTTCCCTCTGCTTTAAAATCTGCAATAATAACACCAATATATAAATCAGGTGACAAACAGCAAACTAGCAGTTATCGGCCTATAAGCATCCTACCAGTTGTATCAAAAGTGGCTGAAAAAGTTGTAGCAGAGCAACTGATGGCTCATTTAGATAGAAATTCTCTCTTGCATCCCATGCAGTTTGGTTTTAGAAAAAAACATTCAACTGAGACAGCTTGCTGTTACTTTTTAGAAACGATAAAGACAAATTTAGATAAAGGGGGGGTGGTGGGAGCAGTCTTTCTTGATTTACGTAAGGCATTTGACACTGTTAATCATGATATTTTATTTAACAAATTAAACAATTACGATATTTCAAAGCAAACACTAAATTGGATAAAATCATACTTGAGTGGTCGGAGTCAATGTGTTCAGGTTAACAATTTTAAATCTACCTTTAAACCAGTTAAATTAGGAGTGCCTCAGGGATCTATTTTAGGACCTTTACTTTTTAGTATTTATATAAATGATTTACCAGCTACATGCATTGATGCTGATTTATTAATGTACGCTGATGATGCTGTGCTTTACACTTATGGAAAAAATTCAACTGAAGTTGCTACTAAATTAACAAATGAAATGCAAAATGTTTTTAAATGGTTGCAAAATTCAAATCTCACCTTAAATTTTGAAAAAACTGTATCCATGTGTTTCTCAAATAGGTATAAAGTTGGAAATGTTTTAGAAATTTTTATAAATGGGCAAAGTATTAAAAATGTCACTGAATTCAAATATTTAGGCATCATGTTGGACTCAAACCTTAATTTTAAAACTCATATTAAAAAACTTGCTACCACACTGAGATTCAATCTAAGACATTTTAAACATATCAGAGATTCTCTGACTTATGAGGCCTCTGGTATGTTTTTAAATACTATGATTATTCCACATTTGTTGTACTGTATAAGCAGCTGGTCTCAGGCATGTAAATCATCTTTATCAGTGTTGGAATCATTATACAAGAGAGCACTTAAAATTCATGATAAAAAGCCTCGTTTGTACTATCACTGCAATATCTTAAAAAAACATAGTCTCTTAAGCTTTGATAATATTATTAAATACTCCAATATTTGTTTTGTTTTTAAAATTATTCACAATCTTTCTGCTCCATCATTAAAAAAAATTGTAAATTCCAAACTAGAAAAAACATCGCGAACGACACGTTCTATGATAAGAGGGGAATGTATTGTCCCCAGACGTAAGACCTCTTTTGGTCAATCTTCTTTTATTTATAAAGCCACAAATCTATGGAATTCTCTCCCAACAGAAATAATCACCTGTACAAATTATAAGACGTTTTCATGCCTGACTAGGAGATGGTTTTTGTCAAATCAGATTTGTACACACTGAGTGGGATGTTTTCTAATTTGTTAGTGTTTCTATGCGATTATACCTGTATGTTTTAAACTGACTTTTTAGTTAATTGGATATTATTGTTTTAATTTTTACCTGTCCAGGGACTGCAGGTGGAAAATAGCAATCTTGCTACAACCTGGCACAATGCATCTTTCCTCTTTGAGGTTAATGTAATTTTTGTGCATTGTCCCTGCTAAATAAATAAATTCATTCATTCATTCATAAAGGAGCAAAAATACATAATTGGCTCTTAAATGGAGTTGTGTCATCATTTATATTGCAAGTCATGTCTCTCCGGCCCTTCGTTTGGGATGCTTTTCTTGAACTGGCCCCTGTGACAAACTAATTGAATAGCCCTGCTCTAGAGTGTGTGTGTGTGTTTGAGTTTGAGCTGAGAATATCACACAGATAATGCTCTCTAGCTCTCTGAAACTGCCCCTTTCAGGCTTTGATCCTAATTGTGGTGTTTTGGTGACTGTTGCTTTAAATGCAAATGAGATTGTGCTCTTTTCAGAAGAGGGCGGAGCTACAGACGCCTTAGTGACAGATGTAAAACAGCAGTGTGTGTGTTGTCAGTGCTGGTCAGGTGTGCATGTGTGCTTCATGCTTCTGTCAGTCTATGGAGACTCCTGTCGCTGCTTCATTTGTCTCATTTGAACAGTTCTGCTTTTGTTTTAGCACACAGATTTTTCAAATGCACGCATCAACGTGATATTCAGAGTTAAACAGACTTTAGTCCTGCACCCTGGTGTTTAGAGCGAGTCAAATGGACTATATTAAGAGCGGAGATGTTGAATTATTAATGAGTGGATGCACACAGATGACACCGATCACCTTTCCTCTATGCGTGTCATCAGTGTATCTGTGAGCTCTCGGGTGTCACAGGTGTGTATGTGTGTGTGTTCACCTGCGCCACTGCTCTCAGGAAAAGCTCTGATGGTCATGTGTGTGTGTGTGCATATATGTGAGTGTGTTTAATGTGTATATATGTGTGTGCGCGTGTATATATGATTGTGTGTTTAATGGTTGTATATGAGTGTGTATAGTGTGTGCGTGTATATATGCGAGTGTGTTTAATAGATATATATGATTGTGTAAAGTGTGGGTGTATAAGATTGTGGTTAGTGTATGCGTGAGTGTGTGTGTGTATATATATATGTGTGTTTAATGGTTGTATATGAGTGTGTATAGTGTGCGCGTGTATATATGCGAGTGTGTTTAATAGATATATATGATTGTGTAAAGTGTGGGTGTATAAGATTGTGGTTAGTGTATGCGTGAGTGTGTGTGTGTATATATATATGTGTGTTTAATGGTTGTATATGAGTGTGTATAGTGTGCGCGTGTATATATGCGAGTGTGTTTAATAGATATATATGATTGTGTAAAGTGTGGGTGTATAAGATTGTGGTTAGTGTATGTGTGAGTGTGTGTGTATATATATATATATATATATATGTGTGTTTAATGGGTGTATACGAGTGTGTATGTGCTTAATAGGTGTATATGATTGTGTATAATGTGTGTAGTGTATATATACGTGAGTGTGTGCATATATGTGTGTGTATAATGGGTGTATATGATTGTGTATAGTGTGTGTGTGTGTACATAAATATAGATGAGTGTGTGTGCATATGTGAGAGTGTATAGTGTGTGTATGAGTGTGTGTATAGATAGATAGATAGAGAGATAGATAGAGAGATAGATAGATAGATAGATAGATAGATAGATAGATAGATAGATAGATAGATAGATAGATAGATAGATAGATAGATAGATAGATAGATAGATAGATAGATAGATAGATAGATAGATAGATAGATAGATAGATAGATAGGTGTGTTTGTGTGTGTGTGTGGGTGTGTGTGTGTGTGTATCTGTGTATTATTTTATGAAATTACTTTAAAAATTAAGTTGAGCTGAGCATATGTGTGTGTGTGTGTGTGTGTAGTTCGTGTTCACCTGCGCCGCTGCTCTCTGGAAAGGCTTTGACGGCTCGGTGTGTGTTCCTCAGGGGTGTGTTTATGAAGGGTCGTCCCGCAGGATACTCAGAGTAAGAGGGCAGAGACACACTGTCAGACAGCAGACAGCCTTTGATGGGCACACACACACGCTCCTGTAGAGAAAGACACACACGCACACACACACACACATACAATAATAATAATCATAGAATAATCCAATTATATTTATGGATTTTTACATTTAAATAAAAATAATTGTCTTTTTTTTTTTTTTGTATTAAAACCGCGAGCGAGCAGGGCCAATTTCATTACTTTACGTACTTATTTTTATTAGTAACATTTTGTTTGTGTTTCGGTCATTTTTATTAAAAAGTTTGTGTTCTTAGGGATGCACCGATCGCGATACTTGGATCGGATAACGGTTCGATATCGCATATTTTTGCTGGATCGGGTATCGGCCTGCTGGTACCGATCCAAATCCGATCTTGCGCGTGCGCTGTATTTTGTGTAATTTATAAGCCAACAAAAGCCACGAAGGAAGCCTATTATAAGGCACTAGAAAGTTGACAAGCAGACCTACTATATCATAAATGTTTTGAAGCCATTCTATAGTGTAATGTGAAGCACAGATGAATATTCACGTGGTTAAATTCATGTTCACTTCAGCGCTTCCCGCCGCCGCGCCTGTCAATCATTCTCCATTCATTCACAATTCAAGCTGCGTGTCGCGTTCATGACAGCACGAAAAACTTTCTCCAAGACTATTTGTTCTTGTTAGTTTAAATAATCAGTGTGGAAATGCATTTAGTTTTGCATTAAATGGGTTCATTTTGACCTGAAACAGAGATCATTGCTGTTTCTAAATCACGCGCAGTGTCTGTTAGATCAGCAGATCGCATTCACAACACTGGAGTAGGGTTAGCCAGCCTATTATCTCCGCTTCACACACAAAGTAGGCCTACCTGAAACTTTAAATTAGAAAAGGCTCAATAATCATTGGACATCCTCAACGCACTGATTTCTCCCCTTTGTGCTGCTGTTTTGGAAGTGTCCGTATACCGGAGGGCTGCGCGCTGTGTCTCAGTGATGCAAGCGCTTCATTCAGGCACCGGCTGCGCAGACGCGTCATGCGCCGCTCCGTAAGATTATTCTTATAATAGGCTAAGTTTATGTTATTATGTTTCTTCCGCGAATGTTTGTTCCTTCTTATGTTTGTGCCGCGAAAAGTTTGTAAAGCCTGGCTCATTGTGGTTTAGTTGATTAAATTATTAAAAGTGAAAATGACGGCCCGGGGGGCATATGAATTGTCAATAACAGAAAAGTATTTAGCCTAATATAGGCTACTCTGAAACTGTGAATATTTCGCTGTAATTTTATATATATATATATATATATATATATATATATTAACATTTTATTTAACATACCTGGGGTGCGTTTCCCAAACAATGACGTAACTCGCTGCTGAACTATCATAGTGCGATGCATCGTTTGGCAAAAGAACGATGTAGTGACGAGTGTTTCACAAAACCCCTAGTTTCTCTGTCACAGATCTATCGATTGAACCACGTTAGTTATAATGTAAAACGCCCATAATGATGCTCTAAACGGGGTGGAGTAACTTCTTTAGAGAACAACCCCATCATTTCTTTGTGCAAATTATATTGTTTTACACAAACACGCATTTCAAATAAAATCCAATATTAGTTTTGGTAAAAACATCCTCTCGCTTTCCATATTAAATAAAATATATGTAAATGGCACATATAGGGCCTGTGTTTGCTTTACTAATATTAATGAGAAGTTGAACATTACATATTCTATTCTATAACATAAAATCACTTACAAAAGCTCACACTATTCTAATATCATATATAAATCATATCAATAAATAAATAATGAGGCGATTTATTATAAATATATTTACTTTAATAATAGTATTAATGATGATGATGATGATTATTATTATCATTATTATTATTTAGGATATTGTTTATTTATTTAAAAAAAAAAATTACAATTTGACACATGCAAACCACAGCAGAAAGTTCTAACCAACAGACCCATGTCATATACAGCAGAGAAACTTAATGAATAACCCACTATAAAATAAAAGAATTAACGTATGCTGTGTTTTTTTATTTTCACAAGCTTTGGAGACGTACTGTAACATAATTTCCGTTTTTAAATGTACCTATAGCTTTCGCCATGAGGCTGTGTTCAAAATGATATCAATGTTTTCAAAGTGCACTGCGAAGGGAGCACAATTGTAAACATGAAGATCGCTAAAACTGAACTGTAAAAATACTTTGAAAGCAAATTACACCTAAGAGAGATGACCTTAATGCTTTTTTATTTTTAATAATTCCAACTTTGAATTAGAGGTGGGCGATATGGAAAAAATATCATATCACGATTTTTTCTGGGGAAATCACGATTCACGGTTTTTATCCCGATTCCTTTTCAAGTTGGTTTTTAAGTACTATTTTGCAAATTACAAAGTTACAATACAACCTAACTAATGTGCCCATATAAAAATATACTCTTACCATGCATGTTTAAGAACATTTAATCAGGGCTCTGAACCGGTTCAAGGAACGGAAAGGAATGACATTTGCAGGACCAGAAAAAAACAAAAAAAACAAGATCAACTAGTTAGCCGGTTAATAACGTTATTTTATAGTTCTCTTTATTATATGAATTTGTGAGACAAAAAGCATTCATTTGCTAAATCATGTGTACAAATGCGACTGTGGAGCATACAACGTGAAATGCCCTCGAAGTAGACGTCATAAGCGAGAGTCGTTTCTGATGCAACCTTGTCTTAAAGGTTACAGAGAACCTGCTCTTTCATGTACAAAGTTATGTTTTCGGTTTTTGCTATTAAAACTTGAATTTATACAAAACGAATTATTGATTGTCAATTGTTTTTAGATGGGTCTCCATAAAGAAAATCTTTTTGTTAATATTTCTCTTATGACAAATCATCTGATAAATCGATCTGTATATTGAAGGATGAGGGGCAGCTCATAAACATTGTCAAGCCAAACTAAAATAAAATGAGAAAAAAAAACATCCATCCGCCAATCGGAGGAGAGGCGGAAGGACATGGAGTAGTTCGGCTTCACGTCAGAAAAAAAGGAAACTGAAACTCTGGATCTCCGCCAAAACGAAACCTCCGCCAAAGTTGATTCTCCGCCGAAATTGAGCAAAAAAGAAGAGTACAAACGTCAAAAAACCATCATCAAGTCCCGGAGTGGCAGCCGGTGAGAACTTTACTTTGTTCAGCACATAAAAATCGCGGCTGGCATGTCCGCTTTGGAGGGCAAATGAACTGCGAAGCAGCAAATAGCTCAAGTTCAGCACAGAGAAAAACGTGCTCCTACACGGCTAATCTGCTCGCGGCTTAATTATTTAAAGTCACAAATAGTTTATTGTGAAACTATTTATAGTAGAAGATATTATAATGCGCAAATGTATAGTTTTAGTTGTTTTGATCAGTTTGGTGCTATCGGATTGACAGTGGGATGTTGATTTTTCTCATATGCATGCATGAGTGGATCACGTGCACATAAGCTGATTGCTGCAGTAATTTATCTTATTTTATTCAAATGTCTAAAAATTCATATTTAAGTTCGATATATTTAACTGTACTTTTGATTGTGCTTTAATGTGTTAATTCATTATAGTTTTTGAAAATGCTGTGTGAAAATCTGTCAGAATTCGCAAATGTTTGCATATATAATGTTATTTGCAATTTAATTACATATCTTGTATATTTGTTTATTTTGAAGGTTTTTCACCTTTCTGCTGCATTTACAATGCAATAAATGGATGAGTGGAATCCAGTTAAGACTCCTCTGATGATGTGTCTTCCTTTCAAGCGGGAAATTTGTGAATGAGAAAAATAGCTTGACAGTGAAAAACCGGGAAACAAGGAAAACTGGAAACCTGTGTGACTCAAAAAAGGCAAGTGAGAAGATAATATATTTAATTTGAAGAATCACTGTGGACAGAAATCAGAATGGCCACGCAGGCGGTAGGGAAGTCAATCGAACAACTAAAAGCAAAAAGGACTGTGGAAAAAAGGGCATTCACACGTCTAGCCAACACTATATTCAAAACTTGTAAAAACATGACAGAGGTGGATCTTCAAGACAGTTTAAATAAACTCACAAAACAAGCAGAGAAAGTCATGGAAGTAAATGACGATCTCGAAGCAGGCATGATTGCAGAATTAGAGGCAGATCTGGATACAGCCGAGTCAGCGGAATTAACAGAACAGCAAAAAGACGACCTCGAGAAAACTGCAAGCGACTGTGAGTCAAAACTGGATGAAATGAAAGTTCTTCTTCATGAAAATTTATGGACCAGATATGGAGATGTTGAACTGTCCACAGCACTGCAGGTTGCTGAAACTGAGAGTGATAGAGTTGAAGCAGTAGATCCAACTGGAAATTATGAAGCATACGATTTCATGCTTAGTCACATTCAAAATCTGATAAGAAATGCAAAAGATATGTACAGCAAATGGCAACGGTGCATCCCATCAGGTGATGAGAGAGGTTTCAGCCAGAGACAAAGAGCACTCGAAGTAAACATTACCAGGTTAGTGGCGAGGAAAGCTGATTTCATGCAAGCAAGACAAGTGGAGGAAGCTAGGAATATAGCACATGCCCCAGTGATTTCTACTTACCCCATAGCAACAATTAAATTAAAACCTGCAACTCTACCAAAGTTCTCTGGTAGCAAGAGAGATTTTCACAGATGGAAGAAGGATTGGGAGGCACTCCAAAAGCAGGGTGAGCCCACTGGCTCTAAGGAGGTCAAAAAGGTTCAGCTGCTAGACAGTCTTGAAGAAAAGATTGTAAGAGAGCTCCGCCTCACCACTTATAATACTGCTGATGACATTTTTCGTGTCTTGGAAAATCGCTATGGCAACGTGACAGCAATTGCTATTGAAATAGTGGAAGACTTGCAAAAAATTCCTCCTATTAGAAGTCACCAACCACGAAAAATAGTTGAACTAATTCAAGAAGTAGAAAAGGCACTTGGAGATTTGAGTGATCTTGGAAATACTGGGGCCATAAACAACCCTCTGGTAACAAAATCGATAGAAGGAAAACTTCCTGAAAGTTTAAAAAAGGAATGGCTTATTCACATATCTGCCCAACAGAGTGCAGTCACACCAGATAATCGGTTTGACTACCTTTTGGATTTCCTCAAGAAGCAAGAGAACATCTACGAGCAGTTGGAACAATTAAGACTTGAAGAACCTAACAGAAAGGATGTGCGAAATGAACCAAAATGGGCAAGAACGAAGTCCACAAAATCAAACACTGACCAGGCTGGGTGTGTAGTCTGTGGTGATACTAAGCATAAATGGAAACTCTACTTCTGTAGGCAGTTCCGGGCATCGAAATTAGCAGACAAAAAAGCTGCAATAAGTGCACTTGGAGCTTGTAAAAAATGTCTCGAGGTCCATGAGGAGCATTCATTCTGTAAACGAAACTACTTGTGCAAAAGACAAGACTGTGAAGATGAGAGTGTCCCTGAGCATCACTATTATTTATGCCCTAATGCTAAAAGAGAGGAGAAACGTGCTGACCAGAAGAATAATAAACTTTGTTCAAAAACAGAGAAAGGTGTAAAAGACTACACTAGAGATCAGGAAGATTTTCTCAGCAGGCTTCCACCAGAGTTAGCACAGCAGTGTCGAAATGTGTTCTCAAACACTACAGCAAGAGTGTTCAATGCGACAAAGGAAAAGCCAAATTTACTAGCACAAAGTGGGCTGCTAGAATTGCCTGTAATCATGATGCTTCTAAATGTGACAGCCAATGCTGGTCAAAAAATTGGAACATTAATTGATTTGGCATCAGACACTAATTACATAACACACAGCGCTGCTGATCGTTTGAACCTAAAAGGGGAAAAGATAACTCTTGTTATCCATGGAGTTGGAGGCATGAAGGTTCGGATGAAGACTAAACGTTATCTTCTGAAAATAAGGGTGAGAACCTCCCAGGGAACCTTCAAGTCCCACCAATTGGCTTGCTATGGGTTGGAAAGCATCGCTGAAATTAACAATACAGTGCAACCTGACCAATTGAAGAAATTGTTTCCAGACATACCTCTTGCCGATCTTGCAAGGCCAAAAGTAGTCGACCTGCTCATAAGCCATCGGGAAGGACAGTTAGCTCCACAAAGGATTAAAATTGTTGGAGACCTGGTACTGTGGGATGGTCCACTTGGAAAGACGATTGGAGGAACTCATCCTGAGCTTTTCGACGATGTGACTGTATCTGCTTACCGGTCCAAGACTCACTTTGCACGTTCAATGAGATTGGCTGCTGCTAAATATGAGGAAGTAACTGAGTACCGTCCACCATACAAACCACTTGCCAGACTCCATGAATCAAGCGTCTCAACCAGTATTCAAGACTTTCTTGAATGGTGGAAGTGGGATTCCATTGGTGCAGCATGTGAGCCAAAGTGTGGGGGTTGTCGCTGCGGGAATTGTCAACCTGGCGGAAAAGAAATGTCTCTTGCTGAGGAGAGGGAGCTGGAATTAGTAAAAGAAGGTCTCACTTATGTCATGCAGGACAAACACAGCAATGAGCCACATTGGCATTCTAAATATCCTTGGATACAGGACCCAACTTCCTTACCAGACAACAGGCGTGCAGTTGAGGCTACATTTCTGCGGACAGAGAGGCAGTTGGCCAAAGATCCTCAGTGGAAAGCAGCTTATAGTGCCCAAGTGAAAGACATGCTTGACAGAGGGGCTGCAGTTAAGCTACCTGAATGTTCAGTTGCTGATTGGGTCGGACCTGTATGGTACGTGAGTCATCTCATCGCTCCTAACCCTCACTCAGTCACAACCCCAGTAAGACTCGTTTGGAATAGCAGCCAAAGATTCAGAGGTGTCAGCATGAATGACCTGTTAATTAAAGGACCAGACGTTCTAAATCAGATTCGTGCTGTCCTGCTGAGATTCAGAAGTGGAATATATGCCGCATTGGGGGATATTAAGAAAATGTACAATTCAGTTTGGTTGGAGGACCGAGAAGTACATTTGCACAGATTTCTTTGGCGAGACTCTGAGAATGAGGAGCTGGGAGAATACGCAATCACGAGAGTCAATATTGGAGACAAACCAGCAGGATGCATTGCGCAACTGGCAATGCGTGAAACCGCCAATTTGCCATCGTTTGCTCACCTTGAGGAGGAACGACGGGTAATCCAACATGACAGCTACGTTGATGATATTCTCACATCTCACAATGACTTCAGCCAACTACAGTCCATTGTGGCAAACACAGAATTGATCTTGAAAGCTGGAGGATTTCATCTGAAACCATGGGTCTTCTCAGGTCAAAGTGGGAGGGAAAAGTCTGATGACAAGTGCTGTAATATAAAGGAAAAGGTCATGGTTCTACCAAACCAAATGCATGATGATGACAACAAAGCACTTGGTCTGGGCTACTCTGTGGAAGACGACATGTTGTACGTGATGACATCCATCAATTTTTCAAAAAGAAAAAAGAAAATTAGACTCGGACAAAACTTAACACAGGAGCAAGTTAGAGCCCAGACACCAAATCCACTGACGAGAAGGGAGCTCTTGAGTCAGGTATCAGGGGTATATGATCCAGTAGGCTTAGTGACTCCAGCCAAACAAAAGGGAGCAATTCTGGTTCGCAGAGCTTTTCAAGAGGCAAAGAATAGAAGACTTCAAGTTAACGAAACTTGGGATGCGGCTCTCTCAGATGATCTTAGAGAAGATGCAATCAAACTCTTTGAGCAATACATCCAACTAGGCCAAATTAAATTCACAAGAGCCATAACACCTCCAGACTTTGAAGGTCAGCCCTGGGCGATAACCTTTTCTGACGGAAGTGAAAACACTTACGGTGCTGTAATGTACTTGAGATGGGACTCAAAACAGGGCCCAGTAGTCAGGCTTGTGGAATCCAAAGCTAAGCTGACTCCTTTAGACCAAAAGGGAGATGCTATCAAGGCAGAGGTGTGTGGAGCAGTGTTCGCCTCACGCTTGCGTAAGTACTTTGAGCAGCACAGCCGAATTCAAGTGGAGAAATGGTACCATTTAGTTGATAGCCAAACAGTACTTGGTGCTATACAACGTGAAAGCTATGGCTACAAAACATTCTTCGCCAATCGGATTGGGGAGATCCAAGGAATTACAAAAGTGCAAGAGTGGTGGTGGATACCAGGCCCACAAAACGTTGCTGATGTGATAACTAGAGGAGCTAGCCCTCAAAATCTCGATGAAAGTTCAGACTGGCAAAAAGGGCCAAGATTCCTGAGCTTGCCAGTAGATGAATGGCCAATCAAGTCAGCTAAGGACTTAGCTATCACTGCCCAAGAAAGCATTAACGAACTTCAAAAGAAAGCATTTGCAGCTGTATTGACAAGGTCAAAAACAAACCAAAAAGAGCCGACAATAATTGAGAGCCCCAACTTGGTTCAAGTAGAACCAAAAAGACCACCAGCAGGCTTGGCTGTCCTGAACTTGTGTGACATGAAGCGGTTCAGTGATCTGTCACGACTGGTTAAAACAATAGCATGGGTTTGGAGAGCTGCAAAGATGTTCCTCGGCAGAAAACGAACTTTAAATAGACCAAAGTGGGAGGCAGTCTTGTCAGAAGGAACCATTTCAGTAAGAGAAAGAGAAGATGCTCTACGAGACATTTTTCTTGCTGAACAAGAGGGGGTAACCTTTCCAAATACCACTAAAGAGAGGTTGGTAGTCTATAAAGATCCAGACTCTGGATTGCTGGTCTGCGGTGGCAGGGTGCAGGTCTTTAAAGATGATCAGCTGAGTGTTCCAATTCTTCCTTCTAATTCCTGGATTTCCACATTACTAGCTCGAGAATCTCACAAAGAGAGCCACGGAGGCTTGGCTGAGACTCTGCTTAGAATGCGAAGAAGAGCCTGGGTAATAAAAGGCAGAAGAATAGCTCAAAAAATTGTGGACAGCTGCATTCAATGTAGGAAGAACAAAGCAAAAAAGTGTCAGCAAGTAATGGGTGATCTTCCTTTAGAAAGAACCCAACCGGCTGCACCCTTCGAGTTCACAGCAGTAGATCTTTTCGGACCTTATCATGTGAAAGATGATGTCAAGAAGAGAGTCTCGCTGAAGGTCTGGGGTGTTGTCTTTTGTTGTATGTCGAGCAGGGCAATCCACACGGAACTGGTTAACTCTCAGTCAACCGAAGGTTTCTTAATGGCCTTTCAAAGATTTGCTGCAATTAGAGGCTATCCCAGAAAGATCTTTTCCGATCCTGGTACCAATTTCATCGGAGCAAGACCAGTTTTGCAGGATCTGTACCAATTCCTGGAGGGAATTGACAAATCTAAACTGGAGGAAACGGCAATAAAAAATGGAACTGAGTGGATCTGGAAGATTCACCCAGCTGATTCCCCACATAGAAATGGAGCCGCTGAAGCTGCAGTGCGCATTGTCAAGAGGGCACTCCAAAACTGCGGAGGGGAGTCCACTCTCACCTATAGTGAAATGCAAACAGCCCTTCAAATAGCAGCTAACATTGCTAATGAGCGACCAATCGACGCCAGGGCACAAACTCAGGAAGGCTGCATTCAATATGTAACGCCAAATGCGCTATTGCTCGGACGAGCGTCCCAAAGTGGTGACATCAAAACTTTTGACTTTTCCAGCTATCCCTTCAAAAGACTCCAAGCAATGCAGGCAGTGGTAAATAAGTTTTGGAAACATTGGAGCCAGCTTGCAGGTCCTAATTTATTAATTAGGAGCAAGTGGCACACTTCACACAGAAACGTCGCAATTGGGGATATTGTCTGGATCGCAGATCAGAACGCACTCAGAGGGCAATTCAAGCTTGGCAGAGTAATCAGTGTCAATCCAGACAGCAAGGGTGTCGTAAGAGATGTAAATATACGGACATTCCCAAGTTACCCTGTTCTGATCACAAAGCCATCAAAAGCAAGGCCAAATTCTCAAAATTCCAAAACCTGTCAAGAGAAAATCCCGAGTACTGTCCTTCACCGAGATGTCAGACGACTGGTTGTTCTACTTCCTGCTGAGGAGCAAAAGAGTGAATAATTCGGAGAACATCCCTTTGGAAGCAAAAATTTATCGAACCAAACAGTTTGCCTTCAAAAAGATGCGATTTCCTCTTTATCCCAAGAAAATCGAGTGGGAGGTGTCAAGCCAAACTAAAATAAAATGAGAAAAAAAAACATCCATCCGCCAATCGGAGGAGAGGCGGAAGGACATGGAGTAGTTCGGCTTCACGTCAGAAAAAAAGGAAACTGAAACTCTGGATCTCCGCCAAAACGAAACCTCCGCCAAAGTTGATTCTCCGCCGAAATTGAGCAAAAAAGAAGAGTACAAACGTCAAAAAACCATCATCAAGTCCCGGAGTGGCAGCCGGTGAGAACTTTACTTTGTTCAGCACATAAAAATCGCGGCTGGCATGTCCGCTTTGGAGGGCAAATGAACTGCGAAGCAGCAAATAGCTCAAGTTCAGCACAGAGAAAAACGTGCTCCTACACGGCTAATCTGCTCGCGGCTTAATTATTTAAAGTCACAAATAGTTTATTGTGAAACTATTTATAGTAGAAGATATTATAATGCGCAAATGTATAGTTTTAGTTGTTTTGATCAGTTTGGTGCTATCGGATTGACAGTGGGATGTTGATTTTTCTCATATGCATGCATGAGTGGATCACGTGCACATAAGCTGATTGCTGCAGTAATTTATCTTATTTTATTCAAATGTCTAAAAATTCATATTTAAGTTCGATATATTTAACTGTACTTTTGATTGTGCTTTAATGTGTTAATTCATTATAGTTTTTGAAAATGCTGTGTGAAAATCTGTCAGAATTCGCAAATGTTTGCATATATAATGTTATTTGCAATTTAATTACATATCTTGTATATTTGTTTATTTTGAAGGTTTTTCACCTTTCTGCTGCATTTACAATGCAATAAATGGATGAGTGGAATCCAGTTAAGACTCCTCTGATGATGTGTCTTCCTTTCAAGCGGGAAATTTGTGAATGAGAAAAATAGCTTGACAAACATGATAGATAGCCTAAAGTTTTGAATGATATGATATATTATCAAACCACCCAAGCATTTTCCATTTGGAGAATTACAGTAATTAATAGCTTAGTCCTTATAAACAATGCGTTAATAAAATACATTATTTACAAGGCTACTGAAGAAATAACCGAATATGCATCCGCACGAGGTAGGCTAAGCGCTCGTTTTTATATAAACTATAAATGTCTGGCCGTGATGCCAGTCTATAAAAAGATAATATGGCTCAAAACACTTTAAAATTTTAGAGAAAGTGCGTCAAGTTTGCACAACTTATTAACCTGCAACCCATAATTAAACGTCATGTAGCCTACTTTTTGATTACTTGACCCGCGGATTAACCGGCACCCCTACACCCGTCGCAATGCTGCGCAAGGCGCGAGGCATTTGTTGTTTGCTAGTTTCAGCTCGACGCTTTTTCAGTTTATTCATGACAATTAGCTTTTTTATAATGTTGTTATTATTATTATTAGCAGTATTATTTACTATATGCATATTTATATTTGTTTTATTAAAACACGCTTAGATTTGCCTACCTGTCAGGTTTTAGACAATATGGGGTACAGCAAGTGTGTTTGGAAATAACTCAGTTTTTGGACAACACTTCATTATTATTGTTCATTTATTCGTTTGCTGGAAATTAGAACTAAATTTAGAAATAGTTTTGAAACAACTCTTTGCGCTTAACAAACGAAAATAATTATGTATAGGCTAATTGTTGTATGTGCGTACAACACCTTTCCTTATGCACGAGAGTGAAAGGACTTTTTTTTACACAGATCTGCCAACTATTTCAAAGACAAATATTACACGCAGTATTGCAAGTCGAGATAGCATGCATGTAATACGAGCATGCAAATCTCTTTGCTTGCGCGCCGATTTCCTCTGTTCGAGCACAGAACTTCTTGCACGCACTCAAATATACACGTTCAAGTGCAGATGTTGTGCGCTCTCCAGTAAGCGCTTCTGAAGCGCGATTTAGTGTGTTTTTGTGCGTTTTCCAACATTAACGCGTTCTGAAGTAAAATGAAACAGCTATAAACTCCAGCAAGATAAAGTCATTGTATGCAGAGCCATTGACCTTTATCAATAAAGTATACTTATGGAAACTGTGTTCATCTTAACTGAAAACTACGCGGTGTTTGCTGGACTCACGCACCTGTCAGTCAGTCTGTCAGAGAGTCAGTCAGCATGTCACCTTAAAGGGTTGAACAAATAGCGCACAGCACTACTACGGTAACAGAAAAGTTTGCGCTGTTTACCTCTAATATGTTTTGGTGCGATTATAATTCGCTATAAAAAACACGACTAAACGTTTTAAATAAGAAGCTGTAATGTAGCCGTGGCGGGATGAATTTTGGCGTGGCGGCCCGCCACGGATGAATGAATGTAGCGGAAACCTCTATAATGTTTTGTCTTGGTGCGCCTTTTTTTCTTAGGTGGACCACGCATTGCAATGAATGTATACAATTTTATATTTATATTAAAGATAAATAAGGCAAGAAAATGAGAATGATACTTTTTATATCTTTAAACCAACAAAAATATCTTGTGGTATGCACTTGTTTAATAAAAATCTTTGTAATTGTATTCAACATATAAAGTGCCATCAAAAAAAAAACTAAAACGCATAATCTTTTTTATTTACAAGTAAAATTAATACTAGGCCTATGCCTAAATCCAAACAGCACTAAATAATTTATATATTTATAAATTACATAATTAAACTAAATAACTATATATTACGCTAAATAACTAAAATAGGCTATATAATCTTATTCTCTGATTAAAGCAAAAGTAATTTAGCAGTGCCGCACCACTGACACAATTAATTGAATTTTTTGTTTGATAAAAATATATGGAAACGAAATAAAATCAAAAGGTGGCTAGTTTGTAATTTGTTTTAATATTAATAAAATAACATGCTTGGACTAATTAAGTTTAACGGCAATACGCTGCCAATAGGCCTTTAAAAATATTATTTTACTGTGTACTGGGTTATAATGTATATTTTACAATAAAAACTAAATACAGCATGTCTCATTGTCATTTAAAACATGTAATTCATAACACATCAGAAGACCTGCGGTGTGTAAACTGTACAGGGGGTGTTGGTCAATAGCCTACAGCACATAACGCTATTAAACTAATATCTCAGAGGGAGATTATGTTAGCCTAATTTAAGAGATTTAAAAAATAAAATACATTTTTAAAAAGGAAGGCGTGTTTCAGCACTTGCGCTGGATTAAGTAGACGGGGCTGGCTGTGTGTAGCGCCTTTAAGCGGCGTCTGTCAATCATCTACTGCTGGTGATCGGGAGCGCGCGTAAGAGCGCAGAGCCTGTATAGATAAAACCAAAAGCAAGTTTATATTATAAATATTTCATTAACAATACTTATCGAAAATTCATTTCATTTTAAATGAATTTTTAGTTGCACCATTAAGAAACCAGGGCACTCTAGAGCCCTGCAATACTTTGTAATAAAATAACGTTGTTAACAGGTTTTTTTTTCTTTCTAGAAAACCGTTTCCGGATTGTTTTGTTTAATACTAAACGCAGGAACAGAAACGAAAAAATATCAATTCTGCTCGGAATGAACCTAATGGATTTTTTTACGTTTTTAAGCCCTATATGGCGATATAACGATTTTTCTGAAAAAGTGGATCGTGCAGGAATTATGATCGTCCACAATCAAATATCGTGTTATCGCACAGCCCTACTTTGAATGTTAGAATGTTCTTAATGAATAGGACGTAGGGGGGATAAGTGGGAATAGAACACAGCCTTCTAACTACAGCTCCAGAGGTGTCGTTTCAAGTGTTCAAGTTTGCGACGCAGTTTGCGAATGTTCGTTGGAGCGATGGATTTGGGAAACAGCAAATCAATGAACTTTGTTTGTAATGACGGAACTTGCGACTAGGGATGCAACGATTAACCGGTTTCACTATTAACCGCGCTTTAATTCGTCACGGTTAATTAATCGTAAAGGCTTCTCAACACCGCGTTTCTGCACAGAACAAAACATCAGTCACTAAACAAAGTTATGCCAACTGTGCGCTAGTTTGTACACCGAGACTAATAACCACGCACACTGCATGACTGAGGCTATTAACTAAGGCAAGCTCGTGTAAGTTCAATATTTCCAATGGAGGGCCGCGCACGCGACGCAACGCGCTCACGCTTTTCACGCGCACTAGTTGAGATGGGGGCTTTTGTGACCGCGGGAACTGTAAACGGCTGAAGTAAGGAAGAAGCAATGAAAAGTACACAGGTTTGCAAGGCCACTTAAAGTGGCAAATATTGGCGCCAATGAGAGCGATCATGCAGTGAATGTTGAGCCGAGATCAATCCGAGTGATTTCGGAGAGGGTGCTGAAAGACTCGGTGGATCAGCTGTTTAATGGCCCGCATCTTGATGCGTTGTATTCACTGCGTGTTCAGCACAAATGTCCGCTAAATATAAAATCTAACAGTATAGATCTCTTTGCCAAAAAAGCTCGACTTTACGAAGTTCATATTGAAACTTCGGCTCATGAGTCATGACAAAGAACGGATGCAGGTTGTCATCGCGAGAACCATATGCTCTGCGCCGCTCATATATTGGGTCGGCTCGCCTGCTTTTTTTCCACAAACACAGAAAAATGTAAATCAGCGCATAACAAGACTGATCATTTAAAATAACACAAACCCAAACCAAAACTATTAAAAGAGTAGTAGAAGACTTTTCTTTCTTTCTTTTGTCCGATCTATCTGATTATTAAATTGACATGCATATAAAAACAATAGTGCAAAATCTATATTTCTTACTGCAATGCTTCATTTTGTTTGATGCAAACCCTAGATTTTTTTTTCATAATGTAACAGTAGAACTTTTTATAGCAGATAACTCACATTCAAGCACATTTAGGGCAGCATGATAATGTTATTCATTGTTAGTATATTATTGTTGTCATCGACATCCAGGGGCGATTTTAGGATTTTCATTTAGGGGGGCTCAGCTCCTTATAGGGTAAAACATTTTTATATATATAATCATAATCATTTAAGTTCTGAATAAGCCAAAAAGGCCAACCCCCTTGTTTACTGTAGTAAAAACCACTTTCATATTATAACAGTTTATCATAAACACACACACCTTGCTGTGGTTTGCCGATCAAATGAAAAACAAAAGACGGGGAGGAGCCAAATTCTGCCGCCGTTTTTTTTTTATCAAATTTACATGGGACTGAGGCGATAATTTAGTGTACAGTTTGAGCTAATCGCAAAAGTTTTAGGGGGGCTGAGTAGAAATACAGGGGGGCTACAGCCCACCTAAAATAGGCCTAGCAACGGCCATGTCGACATCATTTATATGTTATATTCATTTTGGAATTATTGCACAAATATCAATAAGTCATAACAGAATTAGTTAGTTGTTTCTGGTTTTTGTTAGTTCTGAGTGATGTTGTTTTCAAATGCAATAAATCTGTAATATACAATTTGCAGTGGTGATCATTTATTTTTGGTGGGTGCTCCTAAATTTTTTATGGTGCTCCTAAAATTTTGGAAGTTTGAAGCAACAGTGCTACCAAGTAAAAAAGTTCATTTCAAGCCCTGCATTAGACAAATACCATTTTTTATTTATTTATTCATTGTTCTGTCATTTATTTACAGTGTAAAAATTATGTATGTTTAAATGTCAAAAAGTTTACATATTTTTAAGCACAAAGAGAGAAATGGGCTATTGTTTGTTTTTAATATTATTTTGTGCTGTATTAATTGCTTACTGAGCAGCAATAAATAACACTTCAAAATATTAGTTTTCTTGTGATTTTCTAAACTAGCAGTGTTTTGAAATTAATGAATGCATAATAATCGTGATAACCGTGAAACCGTGATTATTTCTCAGACTATAATCGTACAACCAAAATTTATAATCGTTGCATCCCTACTTGCGACATTAGTTGGCTAACGATGGTTTTGGGAAACGCACCCCAGTTTGTCAGATTGTGCACTAAAGCATATAAGCGGACCTTGTTTTGAACTTCACATCAAATATTCTTGTTTATTTTGTAGATAACTGACCAACAAAAATACATTAAACAAAACCAACAAATTATACCAAACGAAATTCGTTTAAAAAAAGATAATTTTTCAGACAAAAAATTATTTTACAGACATGCTTTCAGTTTCTCCATCTCACGCGGCTATAGGCGAGGGAATGTTTATTAAGTAAAACTGGCCTCAGACGGTTTAGTTTAGTCTGCTTCAAACCTGCAGGAAAATATCAGGCTTTGCTAAAAGGCCGATTGTTTTACCAATGATTAGGGTCAATAGTGGTAGCCTATTACAGATTTCAAAGAAAAATCTGAATATTAAAAAGGAAACAGGCTGGACCACAGCAGATCAATGTCATAATGAATGCTCAAATAATGTAGTCCATAGTTTATAGCAAGCATCATATTTAGTTAAATTGTGCCATCTGTCATCTACAGTAGCCCTATAGGTCTGTTATTTTTACTGAAGAAGATATATTATTTGAGTTAATCAGCAGAACTATAGAAACCATATTATGTTAATTAAAAAATAATAATAAAAAACAGCACAATATCGGGATCAGATCGGTATCGGTCGATACTCAGAATTTTAGTATCAAGATCGGATTGGTTTCAAAAAAATGGTATCGGTGCATCCCTAATTATCTATCTATTTTATTTCTTTTAGGGCCTCAAGTGAGACTAAATTCACAAAGTTCTCTTTCCGTGCACCCAAAATATGGAATAGAGGTAAAGTTGGTTTTATATTCGCACATTCGGACTTTTCCCTTAATAATATAATTTCATAAAAGTATTATTTGCAAACTCTAAATAGCAAAATCATATTAGCAGCCAATGACTATCAAAGTCCAACATTGTTCACAGTCAAATAAACAGTGTTAATGTTGTTTTCAAGTCATACTTGCATGCTAATTTCGATCGAATATTCAAAGTAACATGGTAAACAATATAGAGACTGATAAATGAACGAATGTGTGAATATAAAACCAACTTTACCTCTATAAATATGGAATGCTCTCCCCACAAACATTAGGA
This sequence comes from Danio kyathit, assembly GCA_903798195.1. NCBI lineage: Eukaryota > Metazoa > Chordata > Actinopteri > Cypriniformes > Danionidae > Danio > Danio kyathit. The sequence continues at coordinate 58,248,844 of LR812533.1, read as the reverse complement.
ATGCTGGCTCCTTGGACTGTTTTAAAAAGCTACTTAAAACTCATCTTTTTAGGACTGTTTTTAATTTGTGATATCTCCTTTTTTCTTACTGTGTTTTTTGTATATTTTATTGTTTACTGTGCTTTGTTGTTTTTACTTTCTTGTAAGCGCTTTGGGTTTTAGAAAAGTGTGTTATAAATAAAATGTATTATTATTATTATTAAATTAAATTAAAATAAATAGCAAACATACAGTGCACATCATAAATGAGTACACCCGGTTTAAAAAAAGTAAAAAAAAAACATTATTCATTCATTTCTCAATGAATATAGACAATATATTTGGTGCATTTAAACAAAACACTTTTATTAAACAGTTTAGTCATTAAAATGAATGTGTGTGTATGCATTAGGGCTACACAATATATGGATTCAGCATCAATATCGCAATGTGCGAATCTGCAATAGTCACATGCAGGATCTGCAATGCTGAGTTATGACTATGATTAAGCAGAAAACACAGTTCAGAACATGTGCTCTGTGGGGTCATTGCAAAGTGGAACTATTTTCTAATGATATGAAAGTCTTTTATTTTGATGTGTTTTTTAAGGCCTATGAAGTGAATTTAAACTATTTGGGCACAAGAAATTATAAAGTAACTGCTTAAAGATAAACTGTGTTTAATTATTCACAGTGAAGACTATGCTGTGTGTTTTTGTTTTACATTTGATTATTCAATTTCTTTACTTCAACACTGTTAAACTCCAACTGAAAACCATAAGAGCATGGTTTATGTCATTTTTTATGTTTGTTCTGTTGTTTTCATCTGTGCTTTATTTTATTTTGTATATTTTATTATTCAGATGCACTCCCCTACAAATGATTCCGATCAATATAAAAATTAACAATTCATTTCCAAAATAGGGTCATCTGGTGTAATGTATATCGCAATATACAGTTGAAGTCAGAATTATTAGGTGAATAACCCGTTTTAACACATTTTAATCATTTTTATTATTTGTTTTTAATTTTCTTACACTTGTCTCTTTTAGTCCTGTTTATGTAAACCACTTTGAACTGCCACTGTGTATGAAATGTGCTATATAAATAAACTTGCCTTGCCTATATATATGTATATATTAGCTACAGCAAAACACATTTTCCCAGAGAAAACAAATAATGTTTTGTTTTAAACTGCTGGGTTTACTACATAGCTTTCTTTAATTATTATTACAGCCGAAAAAAAAGCTTCAATCAGCATTGAAAAATAATCATAATATGGAAGAAAATAACTCGACAGAGAAACAAAACTTTCATTTTTTAGGAAGATAAAACTCTTGATTATCAGCCTGCTGACTTATATAGAAAACAACATCAATAACTTACATATACTAATATTGATACCACAGCACATTATTTTAGCACGCACGGCGGATAATAAATAATAATTTACAACATGATTCTTCATAAATATGTGATGTTTAATTCAACTTTAACCTTTGTTTATATCAACTTTATATGCGAGTAACATTAAAAGCAGAAGTTGTTTACGGAGTTTACCTTCTCTCGTCCGGCGGAGGCTTTTGAGTTCGTCTCCATTAAAATCCGGATTTAATCTCAGATCATATTTAATTAATGAACATTAACACATTAGGAGTTTTGCTGCTGTTTGTCGCTTGCTGCTTTCCAAACAGGAAACAAAATACAAGCGCGCAAAGCAGAGGCTCGACATGACAACATCCGGTCTACGGAATTCTACATAAAAGTCACGAGAACTGGATTTAACATTTGTTTACAGTATTTCTGTCATTGGAATATGTGAAATGTAAGCCAAATTGTTCGGATTAATTTATGCTTACTTGTTTAGAGATAAAAAAATATCGGGTGAAACTATATTTTATAATATAGCGTAGATAAGCGCATCGGAAGTGGCGACGTGCAGCTCTTGTTTCCACATCAAATTTCACCGATGGCTCTATAAGTATTTGCGTAATAAGTAGCCATAAACGATTGTATAATTTATTTTCCATATTTAATAATTTTTTTTTAATATACATATAATACAGAGAAACACTCACCTTCTGTTCCTACGGCTTGAGACGGAAGAAAAGCAGTTAAAAGTCCTCATTAATGTATAAATAATTAAAACACAGCACTGTCATTTATTGCATACGACTCATTTTTATTTCAAAGGCGTATTATGGATGATTCAGTGAGAACTGAACACTGGTAAAGACCTGTTTAACTGCTGTTGATTGAGTTTTACGTGTTCAACATGCTTTATTTGACCTGTACATATATATTTTTTAAACTTTCATATAATTCATCTGTACAAAGTTATTTTTTTTCTACGTCCATGGGCAAACACTTTATACAAAATTAAAGTGTTATAACAACAACAATAATAATAATAAAAGCCCATGTCTGTGTGTCTTCACAGGCTGCAGTTGCATAAAAGGTTTGACAGAAATGAAGATCAGAGGAACAGAAAACATCAGAAAACTGAAGATTTGGTCTCTGAAACACATTGAATCTGAATAAAACACACATTTGTCGGCTCCAGATCTGGCACACACATCCAGACTCACATTGAAATATCATTTGCAATCAGATGGACGCTTAGTTCTGACAAAAACAGAGGTGAGCGTGACTTTAAAGCACAGTTTGTTTTCATATTTGAGAATATATCTCAAGATAGTGCAAGATATAAATAGTAGTAAGAAAATAAAAACAAAAAAATGCATATAAACTCATATTTTAAAATGTAATGTAACGTGTGTATTTATATACTGTAGCGCATGTAACATGTATGGCCATACACCCAAAGCACTTCACAATCACTAGGGGGGTCTCTCCACACCACCACCAGTGTGCAGCTCCACTTGGATGATGCGACGGCAGCCACAGGACAACAGTGGCGCCAGTTCTTCACCACACACCAGCTACAGGTGGAGTGGAGAGACAGTGATGGAGCCAATTCAGTGCATGGGGATGATTGGGAGGCCATAATGGGTAAGGGCTGATGGAGTTTGGCCAGGACACCGGGGTTACACCCCTACTCTTTACCAGAAGTGCCATGAGATTATTAATGAGCACAGAGAGTCAGGAGCTCAGTTTAACATCTCATCTGAAAGACAGCGCCCACTGACAGTATAGTGTCCCCTTCACTATACTGGAGCATTAGGACTCACACAGACCACAGGTTGAGCGCCCCCTGCTGGCCTCACTAACACCACTGCCAACAGCAGCCTAGTGTACTCATGTTACTTTTATAATTATTCACTCTCCTGAATTATTAGCCCCCCCTGTATATTTTTTTCTCCAATTTCTCTTTAACAGAGAGACTTTTTCAACACATTTCTAAACATAATAGTTTTAATAACTCATTTCTAATAACTGATTTCTTTTCTCTTTGCCATGATGACAGTAATACCACACTTTCAAGATACTAGTATTCAGTTTAAAGTGACATTTAAAGGCTTCACTAGGTTAATTAGGGTAAAGTTAGGGTAATTAGGCAAGCCATTGTATAACAGTGGTTTGTTCTTCTTAATACTAAATTCAGATAAAATGGAGGTCTTGCTTATTGGACCCAAAAACCTAGAGCACTGTTTAACCCTTGATGGATTCTTAGCTCAGTCGTCATCTTCAGTCAGTAATTTGGGGGTGATATTTGATAGCAGCCTGTCATTTGAAGGCCAGATTTCAAGCATCTGTTAAACTGCATTTTTTCATCTTAAAAATGTTGCCAAACTTCGACATCTGCTATCAATGTCTGATGCGGAAATGCTTATTCATGCTTTCATGACCTCTCGATTAGATTATTGTAATGCGTTACTAGGTGGTTGCCCTGCTGGCCTAAAGGCTCGTACACACCGGGACGCTTTTCGTTTGCGTTTATCGTCAGCGTATTTCAAGACGTTTTTCCGGATTCAAACCCAAGCGATTTTCACAGCCGTCAAGCAGAAGAGGTATGCACAATCACTCCTTGACGTTAGATGGCGCTACACAACTTAAAGCTTCTGACACCCGCTTGTAACACAGAAGAAGGAGACAGAAAGTTGACACACTTGTTGTTATGGATGGTTCAAGTAGCAGCTCCAGCTGTAGTGATGAAGAAATGATTATTGTTCAGCAGTGCAATAAGCAGCTCCACGTTCATATCTCCTCTGGGCATCTTCTTCAATGTGCGCTCGCATTGACAGTGTTGCGCTTGAGCGCCTCCAAGTGCTGTTTACTGTAAATTCAGCGGCTCCGTGCACGTGAACAAAAGTGCCAATCTGATTGGTGGAGAAGGTTTTGACGCGGCGCATCAAAACAAAAAAACAAGCATGAGGCGTTTCTTAAAAAATGACGCTTTTACGCCTGGCGTTTTTGTGCGTTGGTGTGCACGATCACATTGGCGCCCTTTATTTAGTCACAAGGCGTCAAACGTCGACGGAAAACGCAAGCAAAAAACGTCTCGGTGTGCACGGGCCTTAACTAACAAACTTCAGCTAGTTCAAAATGCAGCTGCTAGAGTCTTTCTAGAACAAAGAAACATGATCATATTACTCCAGTTCTTTCATCATTTCATTGGCTCCCTATTAAATATCCTATAAAGTTAGGGTGAGTAGGCAAGTCATTGTATAACAGTGGTTTATTCTGGAGACAATACAAAACTAATTTTGCTGAAGGGGGGCGAATAATATTGACCTTGAAATGGCTTTAAAACTATTAAAAACTGCTTTTATTCGAGCCGAAATAAAACAAATAAGACTTTCTCCAGAAGAACAAATATTAGAGGAAATACTGTGAAAAATTCCTGAATCTGTTCAACATCATTTGGGAAATATTTGCAAACAATATATTGAATAAATTGTTTAAAAAAAAAAAAAGAAAAAAAAATAAATTCTGCAATGAAAACCAGAATTATGGGCAAAAAAGTTGGAAAATGTGGAAAACAATTTACAGTCATCATGATTTACATTGAGAATTTAGAATAAACTGTTAGAAAATGAGGGGCAACATGATGTCTCAGTGGTTATCACAGCAAGAAGGTCTCTGGTTCGAGTCCCAGCTGGGTCAGTTGGTGTTTCTGTGTGGAGTTTGCATGTTCTC
>LR812533.1:58231266-58236266 GCA_903798195.1 Danio kyathit | reverse complement strand
GTGTGTGTGTGTGTGTATTTGTGTGTCAATGTGTGCATGTGTGTATGCATGTGAGCGTAAGTGTAATTGTGTGCATAACTGTCAGTGTGTGTGTGTGTGTGTGTGTGTGTGTGTGTGTGTGTGCGCCGTACCCTCTGGTTGTACACAGTGAAGTTGTCGTATAGTTTGACGATACACTCCGTCTTCTTCTGGAACTTCCTGTATGACTCCTCCGTCCACCACTGCTTCAGGTTGCCGTAGCGATCGTACTGTCCACCTATCAGCAAACAGCACCAGGTCACATGACTCAAATCCAAATAAAAACACAATTTCTGAAGATCTTTGGTCAACATCATCAGCATTTATGTTAGCTTTTATTATTATTCATTCATTTTCTTTTCGGCTTAGTCCCTTTATTAATGTGGGGTCGCCACAGCGGAATGAACCGCCAACTATTCCAGCACATGTTTTACACAGTGGATGCCCTTCCAGTCAAGACTCAGTACTGGGAAACACCCATACACACTCATTCACACACACACACACACACACTACGGCCAATTTAGTTGATCAATTCCCCTATAGCGCATGTGTTTGGACTGTGGGGGAAACCGGAGCACCCGGAGGAAACCCACGCCAACACGGGGAGAACATGCAAACTCCACACAGAAACACCAACTGACCCAGCCGAGACTCGAACCAGAGACCTTCTTGCTGTGAGGCGATTGAGCTACCCACTGACGCCCTCTATTATTATTATATTATCATATTATATTATTCATTTATTTATTAAACTTCATTAAATTACTATTGTTTATTAATTTATTTGATTATGAATTGTATTTTGTAGATGGTTCATTCCGCTGTGGCGACGTCTGAAGTCTGATAGAGAGGTCTGAGCTGAAGGAAAATGAATGAATGAATAACGCTTTGAGGCGGCGCGGTGGCGCAGTGGATAGTGCTGTTGCCTCACAGTAAGAAGGTCGCTGGTTCGAGTCCCGGCTCCATCAGTTGGTGTTTCTGTGTGGAGTTTGCATGTTCTCCCTGTGTTGGTGTGGGTTTCCTCCGGGTGCTCCGGTTTCCCCCACAGTCCAAACACATGCGCTATAGGGGAATTGATGAACTAAACTGGCCTAAGTGTATGAGTGTGTGTGTATGAGAGTGTATGGGTGTTTCCCAGTGATAAGTTGCAGCTGGAGGTGCATCTGCTGTGTAAAACATATGCTAGATAAGTTGGAGGTTCATTCCGCTGTGGCGACCCCAGATTAATAATTGGACTTAGCCATAAAGAAAATGAATGAATGAATAATATTACAGTTTTTCTCAGTTGCTTTGGTGCATTTCTCACAACACTATTTACATTTGCACAACAGTTCATGCATTTCTCAAAACAATTAGTGCAAAACCTAGCTGATAACCTGCAGAAGCGTGTCACTTGCTCAAAATGGAGAGTTCATTCCTCAACAGCAAGTATTGATGTCAATGAAAGTGTCAGTGTCATCAAGATGAAGAGTCCTGACACCATTATTTATGAACAAGATAGTCAAATGGCTTTGTGATGTTTTCATTATGACACTTTACTCTGGACATTTATTCCAATGCAAAAAAGTCAGATTTTGGTGACACTTCCTGAAAATGCTCAAGACAGCACTATATAATATTAGCACAGCCATTTGAAGACTACAGTAAAGTTAGACATCACTGCATTAGTGAGGTATCTGAGTACAACACACTGAATATGTGTGTTTCACATGTTTACTGCATTTGCTCTTTACAATTCTAATTTATTCACAGCATTGTGCAAAAGAATAAACACACCCTTATTTACAACAAACATAAGCTTCCTTTGGGTAGAGCTGTGCACAACTGTAGACAATATTGCAGCACATACTGGAACTGAACCTACAACATACACAGATCTGTAAATCAGTCATCAAATTGTTCAATTTAGGAGACATTTTCAGGGAAAAAAAAGATTTACAGTTTTTCTCAGTGGCTTTGGTGCATTTCTCACAACACTCTTTACATTTGCACATCAGTTCATGCATTTCTCAAAACAATTAGTCATTTGTGGACATCATAGTAGCAGTTTCTCATTCCTTCCAACAAATTGCGAATGCTTTTGGACATTCACCAATTGCTTTCATACAACTCTCTGCTGTTTATAACATTATCATCTGCTAATGTCATGTCAGTCAAAATGAACTAAACTTGTGTCTGCTGAATAGTCAATCCATATTAAACTACTAGTCCTCATTTGTCAAAATCTGTCAAGCAAATTTTATACAAAAATTAAATTTTTTTTTTCTGAAAATGTCTTCTAAAATGAACAATTTGATGAGTGATTTACAGAGCTGTGTATGTTGTAGGTTCAGTTCCAGTATGTACTGCAATATCAGTTGTGCACAGCTCTACCCAAAGGAAGCTTATGTTTGTTGTAAATAAGGGTGTGTTTATTCTTTTGCACAATGCTGTGAATAAATTAGAATTGTAAAGAGCAAATGCAGTAAACATGTGAAACACACATATTCAGTGTGTTGTACTCAGATACCTCACTAATGCAGTGATGTCTAACTTTACTGTAGTCTTCAAATGGCTGTGCTAATAGTATATAGTGCTGTCTGGAGCATTTTCAGGACGTGTCACCAAAATCTGACTTTTTTGCATTGGAATAAATGTCCAGAGTAAAGTGTGATAATGAAAACATGACAAAGCCATCTGACTATCTTGTTCATAAATAATGGTGTCAGGACTTTTCATCTTGATGACACTGACACTTTCATTGACATCAATACTTGCTGTTGAGAAATGAACTCTCCATTTTGAACAAGTGACACGCTTCTGCAGGTTATCAGCTAGGTTTGGCAGTTTGTACTTATAGATATTTTACAGTTTTTCTCATTTGATAAGACACGCTCAGTGAAACTATGATCTTCATCATCACTATCCCATCAGAGCAGAAGACATGTCTTGCAAATGTGTAAACTCTTTCTCACTGGATTGACACATTTTCCCCAACATTTTTCAAAACAGTTAACACGGATGTCATTCAAGCAGTCCAAACTCCATTGTTTTAGCTATGGTAACCAAACAGAAACCATCTAATCCTAACCATTAGAAACTACCAACATCAGTATGAAATCACTCAACCACTGGTTTGACACTCCTTCACACAAATCTTCAATCAGCAATCAGTCTGAAAACCTTATCAAAACAGTGGAAGGTCTGTGTTGTTCTGTGCCAGCATGGATGGAGGAGGTCAATAGTGGCTATGTCTTATACTCACAATAGATTTGACTGTATATTGATTTACATGTGTTTTCTCTAATATTTACAGTATTTTATTACTTTTGTCTGTTTTGTTTTTTTACAGTAACAGTATTTCAGTTTTCAGCCACAGTTTGAAAAATGTCATGAATTCAATATAAATTTACTGTAATCAAAACATTTCTTATTCTGGATCCAATTCTTTCCAAAAAGTCCAATTTGACAGCCCAATAGAAAGACAACACATCGTCACCTTGGAATTATAAGGTTCTGTCTGCGTTCTAAAGGATTTTGAGATATTGAGCTTCAAAGTTTTGCATTCCATAGCAAACAGTGCGTTTGTAACATTTGTTTTTTACTGTAAATAAAAAGTCTTAAATTGCAAACAACTTATAAAAAAAAACATCCCATAATGTAAATAAGTTGTCATTTAATAAAAATATGTCAATAACTCAATTTTGACAAAAATGTCAGATTGAATCTTATAATTCTAAGGTGACGAAATGGCATTGGCAATAGGCTACAATGGCAAGCAATGGTGCACTGATTCACACTGAGTTCTTTATGTTGTCCATTGTGAACTGATTAATTGAAAGAGCTCATATACTTGTTTGCAAGTTGTGTTGTTTGAAGGTAAAATAAGCTTTTGTTGCATATTTTAAATGTTTTGACACAGTTAGAGCATTATCCAAGCAAAATATGTCATTTTGACCATGAGCGCCACTGTTTAGGCCTATGTGTTCACTGTTCTGAAAATGTGGATCTTCAGTTGACGGCTGCATCAAAGCAATCAGGAAAAACTGTAATTAACACGTAGTTCAGTCCAGAAGTTGCTGTGCATAGAAACACTCAATCATTCATTCATTTTCTTGTCGGCTTTGTCCCTTGCGGGGTCGCCACAGCAGATTGAACTGCCAACTTATCCAGCACGATTTTACGCAGCGGATGCCCTTCCAACCGCAACCCATCTCTGGGAACTTCCACACACATATTCACACTCATACACTACTGACAATTTAGCTTACCCAATTCACCTGTACTGCATGTCTTTGGACTGTGGGGGAAACCGGAGCACCCGGAGGAAACCCACGCGAACCCAGGGAGAACATGCAAACTCCACACAGAAACGCCAACTGACCCAGCCCAGCCGAGGTTCGAACCTGCGACCCAGCGACGTTCTTGCTGTGAGGCAACAGCACTACCTACTGCGCCACTGCGTTGCCCTTGCATAGAAACATATTTTTCCATAAACTAAACAAGCCTATGTGTAGGTAAAAGATATGTAACTGGGGATTTTGTGTGAAAAATACTGGAGACATACCCCTTCCCCTATCTTCCCTGTTTTGAGAAATGCATGAACTGTTGTGCAAATGTAAATAGTGTTGTGAGAAATGCACCAAAGCCACTGAGAAAAACTGCAAGAAATTTTTAATAAAATTTTCTTGACAGATTTTGACAACTAGTTCACCATTTTAGTAAGTAATGACCAAAGTAATGAAATGAGAACTATTAGTTTAATATGGAATGACTATTCAGCAGACACAAGTTTAGTTCCTTTTGCCTGACATGACATGAGCAAATGATAATGTAACAAACAGCAGAGAGTTGCATGAAAGCAGCTGATGAATGTCCAAAAGCATTCGCAATTTGTTGGAAGGAATGAGAAACTGCTACTGTGATGTGCACAAATGACTAATTGTTTAGAGAAATGCATGACCTGTTGTGCAAATGTAAATAGAGAAATGCACCAAAGC
>LR812533.1:58223766-58226266 GCA_903798195.1 Danio kyathit | reverse complement strand
ATCATAGAGAGTAGGCTGGAGAATTCCTGCAGGAAAAACTGGAGATAAAGAGAAAGCAAATCATCATCAGATCATCAGCCAATCAGAATCAAGCATTCAGCAGTTGTATAAATAATAACAAAAGGTTTGCATGTGTGTTTCTGTCTCAGTCTCTGGACTGATTCTCTAACAAGAATAAAGGAGATAAACGCTGAATAATCATCTCCATTGTGAAGTGCGGCTCAAAAACTAATTAATTTAATACAAACAAATTAAGCCATTGTCACAGACGGGATTATGTGAGACTGAAAAACATCATCAAAACAACAGACATCAAGGGAAAGCTGTACAATAGCATTTATTAATCTCGTCTGCTCACCAGAGAAGCTTTTATTTCATAACATATGCAGCAAAAACATGTTTTTTCTATATGAATAAGACAACTATTTTCTCTATTTACTGCTATAATTCACTTTCCTGTGAAATAATGGTTGATTTTTAATTAAAATAATTCACAGTATTTCCTATTATATATATTTTTCTTTTAGTTTGGTTTTCATTTTTGGTTGGTTTGGTTTGGTTTAGTTTTTAGCTGGAACAAAAATAAAAAAAGAAAGAAAGAAAGAAGGAAGGAAAGAAAGAAAAAAGAAAGAAAAAAGAAAGAAAAAGCATAATTACTAATAAATCGAAATAAATAAATAATTTAAAATAATAAATTAAGAATTATTATAAATGAATAAATGATGTAAATAATTTAAATAAATAAAGAAAGAATAAATAAATAAATAAATAAAGAATAAAGAAAAAAGAACTAAAGAATAAAAAATAAATATATAATGTAAATAATGTAAATATATATAAAAAATTATTAATAATTATTTAATCGTAATAAATGAATAATTTATAATGATAAATTAAAAATTATTCTAAATAATTAAATAATGCAAATAAGGTAAATAAAGAATAAATTAAAAAAATAATTATTAATAAATTGTTATGAATTAATCATTTATAATAATAAACAAATTATTATAAATAAATAAATAATATAAATAAATAAATAAAAGATAAATAAAGAATAAATAATTATCAATAATTATTAATAAATCAAAATAAATAAATTATTTATAATAATAAACAAAACTTTATTATAAATAAATAATTTAAATACATAAAGAATAAATAATTAATTTATAATAATAAAAAACAAAGAATTATTATAAATTAATAATGTAAATAATGTAAATAATTAAAGAATGAAAATTATTAATAATTATCATTAAATCGTATTAAATAAATAATTTATATTATTAAAAATAATTCTAAATAAATAATGCAAATAAATAAATAATTAATAAAGAATTAATAATTATTTATAAATCATAATAAATAGTGTATAATAATAAATAATTATTATAAATAAATAAATTAATAATTTAAATAAACAAATTAAGAATAAATAAAGAATAAATTATTAATACATAGTAATAAATAAATATTTTCTATACTAATAAACAAAGAATTATTATAAATAAATAAATAAATAAGGTAAATTATGTAAATAAATAAAGAATAAATAATTATTAATACATTGTAATAAATAAAGAATTTATAATAATAAATAAAGAATTATTATAAATACATAAATACTGTAATGCAAATAATGTAAATAAAAAAGTAACAAATAAAAATCATTAATAAATTGTAATAAAAATTATTTATAATAATAAACAACGAACTATTATAAATTAATAATGTAAATAATGTTAAAAAAGTTAAATAAATATATATATATATATATATATATATATATATATATATATATATATATATATATATATATATATATATATATATATATATATATATATATATATATATATAATTATTTATATTATTTAAATAATATGAATAATTATTATGAAATCCTAATAAATAATTTATAATGTAAATGAAGAAATAAATAAGGAATAAATAATTATAAATAATTATTATTAAATCATATTAAAAGATCATATATAATAATAAATAAAGAATTATTCTAAATAAATGAATAATGTAAATAAATAATGTAAATAATGTATATATCTAAATAAAGAAAGAATAAATAATTATTAATAAATTGTAATAAATAATTTATAATTATAAAGAATTATTGTAATGTAAATAATGTAAATAAGGGCAACACAGTGGCACAGAAGGTAGTGCTGTTGCCTCACAGCAAGAAGGTCGCTGGGTTGCAGGTTCGAACCTCGGCTGGGTCAGTTGGCGTTTCTGTGTGGAGTTTGCATGTTCTCCTGTGGGTCTCATGTGGGTTTCCTCCGGGTGCTCCGGTTTCCCCCACAGTCCAAAGACATGCGGTACAGGTGAATTGGGTAAGCTAAATTGTCCGTAGTGTATGAGTGTGAATGAGTGTATGGATGCTTCCCAGAGATGGGTTGCGGCTGGAAGGGCATCCACTGCGTAAAAATGTGCTGGATAAGTTGGCGGTTCATTCCGCTGTGGCGACCCCAGATTAATA
>LR812533.1:58203766-58218766 GCA_903798195.1 Danio kyathit | reverse complement strand
TGGGCGGAGACTAGCTGTCAATCAAATCAGTCGCCACATGTAATTGGCTCTGTGAACATGTGTGCTGCACTTGTCAATGTGGGCAGAGATTAGCTGTCAATCAAACCTGCCGCCACATTTGATTGGCTTTGTGAACATGTGATCTGCACCTGATAATGTGGGTGGAGACTAGCTGTCAATCAAACCTGCCACAACATTTGATTGGCTCTGTGAACGTGATCTGCACCTGTCAGTGTGGGCGGAGACTATCTGTCAATCAAATCAGTCACCACATTTGATCTGCACCTGTCAATGTGGGCGGAGACTAGCTGTGAATCATACCTGCTGCCATATATGATTGGCTCTGTGAACATGTGATCTGCACCTGTCAGTATGGACAGAGACTAGCTGTCAATCAAACCTGGGGGCGGAGACTAGCTATCAATCAAACCTGCTGACACATTTGATTGGCTCTGTGAACATGTGATCTACACGTGTCAGTGTGGGCGGAGACTAGCTGTCAGTCAAACCTGCCACCATATTTGTCTGGCTCTGTGAACGTGATCTGCACCTGTCAATGTGGGCGGAGACAAGCTGTCAATCAAATCTGACAAAACATTGATTAGCTCTTGAAACATGTGATCTGCACCTGTCAGTGTGGGTGGAGACTAGCTGTCAATCAAATCTGTCACCACATATGATTGGCTCTTTGAACATGTGATCTGCACCTGTCAGTGTGGGTGGAGACTAGCTGCATTAAATGAATAATAAATGTATTAATTGAATAAATAAAGTAATTAATTAAATAATTAAATAAAAAATGATAATAATAATGCCATTTTAATATAAAAATGATTCATCAATTAACTTAATATTTAAAAGTAACACAATTCTGAGAATTCAAAGTGTTTAGTTTGCATGATAAATAAATGAATAATAAATGTAACAAATATATAAATATAACAATTAATTAAAAACAAATAATAGTAACATTTTAATATAAAATTAATAATTAAATAAATTAATAAATCATTAATGAAATAGTTTTAAAAAGTAACAGTTTTGAGAATTTAAAGTATTTAGTTTACATGATAATTAAATGAATAATAAATGTAATAAATATTTAAACATAATAATTAAATAAATACAAATAATAATAACATTTTAATATAAAATTATAAAATAATTAAACTAATAAAATAATTAATTGAATAGTTTTAAAAGTAACAAAATTCTGCAAATTTGAAGTATTTAGTTTACTTAATAAATAAATGAATAATAAATGTACCAAATATATAATTATAATAACTAATTAAATACAAATGATAACATTTTAATTTAAAAATAATTAATTAAATAGTTTTTCCAGTAACATACAATTCTGCAAATTTAAAGTATTTAGTTTACATAATAAACCAATGGATAATAAATGTGATAACTAAATAATTAAATACAAAAAAACAATAACATTTTAACATAAGAATTATTAATTAATTAAATTAATGAATAATTTATTAAATATTTTTAAAAGTAACACAATTCTGAGAATTTAAAGTGTTTAGTTTGCATGATAAATCAAAGAATAACAAATGTAACAAATATATAAATATAACAATTATTTAAAAACAAATAATAGTAACATTTTAATATAAAATTAATAATTAAATAAATTAATAAATAATTAATGAAATAGTTTTAAAAAGTAACAGTTCTGAGAATTTAAAGTATTTAGTTTACATGCATAAATGAATAATAAACGTAATAAATACTTAAATATAATAATTAATTAAATACAAATATTAATAACATTTTAATATAAAATTATTAAATAATTAAACTAATAAAATAATTAACTAAATAGTTTTAAAAGTAACAAAATAAACAAATGGATAATAAATGTGATAAATAAATACAAAAAACAATAACATTTTAACATAAAAATTATTAATTAAAAAATAAATAATTTATTAAATAGTTTTAAAAGTAACAAAATTCTGAGAATTCAAAGTAGTAAGTTTACATAATAAATAATAATTGTAATAAATTTATAAATATACAAATTTATTTCAATAAAAAAATTCATTTTAATATAAAAATGTAATTAATAGTGTAAAGTAACTAAATTCTGAGAACTTAAAGTATTTAGTTTACATAATAAATAAATGAATAAAAATAATACATATGTTAATATAATAATTAAATCAAAATAATAATAATAATACAATTTTAATATAAAAACTAATAATTAATCAAATTAAAAAAATAATTGAATAAATAGCTTTGAAAGTAACATCAGAAGTTTTAGAACCATGATGAGCAGCGTTTCAAAAATATGTCAGATCTTCAACTTCATGTTTGTTTATTGATTTATTCATATTTTTATGTTTTAATAATCCTGCACAGCTTGTTTTCACGTCTCCTATGGTGTTTTGCTTATTATGGCTCTGCTTTTATGTATATTTGAGGCCATCTCCACTAATTCTGACCAGCTTTTAAATGAAGGTCTCACTTGACTTGCTTTTCTAATTATAAGTGTGAATGATTTCTGTCACTCAGACGTCTCCAGTGCATATTAAAATCAGCTAAAATATGAAAAGATGTTTGAGATGTTGAGTGACGGCTGTAGAAACTGTGCTGGTCTGATGCACAAACCTGTAATCTCACATTCATATAAGACAGTTATATCATTCATACATGTCTATTTCTATACATCTGCAAATTATTCACCCTCCCGTGCAATATTTATGCTTTTTCACATATTTCTCAAGTGAAGTTCAACAGATTTCACAGTATTTCCTACAATATTTTTTCTTCTGGAGAAAGCCTTATTTTGTTTTATTTTTATATGGTTGCTATGGTAACAAAACAACTACTATGGTAACAAAACAACTACAGTAATTAATCTGTTGTGGTGATTGTACAGTTGCTATAGTAACAAAACAACTACAGCAATTATTCTGTTGTGGTGATTCTATAGTTGCTATGGGAACAACAACTACAGTAATTCAGTTGTGGCGATTCTATAGTTGCTATAGGAACAACAGCTACAGTAATTATTCTGTTGTGGTGATTCTATTGTTGCTATGGGAACAAAACAACTACAGCCATTATTCTGTTGTGGTGATTCTACAGTTGCTATAGTAACAAAACAACTACAGTAATTATTCTGTTGTGGTGATTCTATAGTTGCTATGGGAACAACAACTACAGTAATTCAGTTGTGGCGATTCTATAGTTGCTATAGGAACAACAACTACAGTAATTATTCTGTTGTGGTGATTCTATTGTTGCTATGGGAACAAAACAACTACAGCCATTATTCTGTTGTGGTGATTCTACAGTTGCTATAGTAACAAAACAACTACAGTAATTATTCTGTTGTGGTGATTCTATAGTTGCTATGGGAACAACAACTACAGTAATTATTCTGTTGTGGTGATTCTATTGTTGCTATGGGAACAAAACAACTACAGCAATTATTCTGTTGTGGTGATTCTATTGTTGCTATGGGAACAAAACAACTACAGCAATTATTCTGTTGTGGTGATTCTACAGTTGCTATAGTAACAAAACAACTACAGTAATTATTCTGTTGTGGCGATTCTATAGTTGCTATGGGAACAACAACTACAGTAATTATTCTGTTGTGGTGATTCTATTGTTGCTATGGGAACAAAACAACTACAGCAATTATTCTGTTGTGGCGATTCTACAGTTGCTATAGTAACAAAACAACTACAGTAATTATTCTGTTGTGGCGATTCTATAGTTGCTATGGGAACAACAACTACAGTAATTATTCTGTTGTGGCGATTCTATAGTTGCTATGGGAACAACAACTACAGTAATTATTCTTAAGCATTATTTGTTTTGCAATAATCATAATTTTGGTAATAGTTGTATTAATTATAGCTAATATTCGTATTTTTACAATAATAATAATAATTGTAATATTTTTGTAATATTTGTTTATAATTGTTGTCATTTAATAAATATTTTTGTAATTTTATTAATTTTAATGACTAATTTTAATAAAAAAAAATATGTTAATTAATAATATTTTTGTTAGTAGTAATACTAATAGTTAATAATTGTCACACCTGTTGCAGTGGCCTCATGTGGATACTTGAGGGCACTAGCATTTGTTTGGTTTTTGCATGCATCTCTGCACACGTGATCACTTCTTGTTTTCAGCTGTTTCACCTTGTTTTCACCTTGTTTGTTTAATTGAGTCCTGTCTTTATAAGCCCTGTCCTGTTGTGTTTTAGTCGCCTTTGGATTTTTGCTTTGTGCTTTTGTTTCTCGTGATTTGGTTTGTTTGTTTGATCACTTGGTTTTGTATCTTCTTGATTATTTTGGACTCCTGATTTGTTTCTTGACTAAACTTCTCGTTTTTGGTATTACTAATATTTGTACTCCTGCTCGTTTCTTGTCTGCACTGTGTTTTTCTATTGAGGAGATTGGGATAGTCATTGTTTTGTTAAATAAATCTATTTTGCTGCACATGGATCTTTTCTTGTTTTTGTGAAACCCTATCGTGACATAACCGGCGCTGGGATCACGTGTGCAGAGATGCATGCAAAAACCAAACAAATGCTAGTGCCCTCAAGTATCCACATGAGGCCACTGCAACAGGTGTCACAATAATAGTCATTTTAATAATTTTGTAATTTTAATAGTTATTTGTAATTTGAATAATTTAATGATTTTAATAATTAATCGTTTTAATAAAATATTTAATAATTATTAATAATTCATAATTTTAGTAATTCATTTTCTTTTCTGCTTAGTCTTTTTATTAATCCGGGGTCGCCACAGTGGAATGAGCCGCCAACTTATCCAGCAGATGTTTTACGCAGCGGATGCCCTTCCAGCTGCAACCCATCTCAGGGAAACATCCATACACACTCATACACTACAGACAATTTAGCCTACCCAATTCACCTGTACTGCATGTCTTTGGACATTGTGTCACTGTGTCGCCTCATAATTTTAGTAATAGTTGTAATAATAATAGCTAATAATAGTATTTTTTACAATAATAATAATAATTATAATAATTGTAATAATTTTGTGATGTTTATAATTGTTGTCATTTAAATAAATTATTTTTTTTGTAATTTTTTTAATTTTAATAATTATTAATTTTAATAATAAATTAAATAATAATTTATTAATAATAATTTTGTTATCAGTAGTAATTATAATAGTTATTATTAGTAATTTTAATAATGGTAATAATTTTGTGATGTTTATAATTGTTGTCATTTAAATAAATAAATTTTTTTGTAATTTTTATAATTTTAATAATTACTAATTTTAATAATAAATTAAATAATAATTCATTAGTAATAATTTTGCTATTAGTAGTAATTATAATAGTTAATATTAGAAATTTTAACAATTTTTGTTATTTTGATTTTGAATTGTAGCAATTAAAATAATTTTAATAATCAATAATTTAATAATATATTTAATAATTATTAATTAATCATAAATTTAGTAATAGTTGTAATAATAATAGCTAATAATATTATTTTTACAATAATAATAATTGTAACAATTTTTGTAATGCTTAGAATTGTTGTCATTTAAATAAATTGTAATTTTAATCATTTTAAAAATTACTAATTTTAATAATAAATTAAATAATAATTAATTAATAATAATTTTTGTTATATTCATTCATTCATTCATTTTCTTTTCGGCTTAGTCCCTTTATTAATCAGGGGTCGCCACAATGGAAAGAACTGCCAGCATATGTTTTACGCAGCGGATGCCCTTCCAGGGGAGAACATTCAAACTCCACACAGAAACGCCAATTGACCAAGCTGAGGCTCGAACCAGCAACCTTCTTGCTATGAGGTGACAGCGGTACCCACTGCGTCACCGAGCCACCCCTAGTAATTTTTATAAATGTATAAATTTTTGTAATTTTAATATTTTTTTTTGTAATTTAAATAAATAATAACATAATTTTAGTAATTGTAATAATTTCACTAATTAATAATTGTAATAATATATTCATTCATTCATTCATTCATTCATTTCCTTTTCGGCTTAGTCCCTTTATTAATCTGGGGTCACCACAGCGGAATGAACCGCCAACTTATCCAGCACATGTTTTATGCAGCGGATGCCCTTCCAGCTGCAACCCATCTCTGGGAAACATTCATACACACTCATTCACACACATACACTACTGACAATTTAGCTTACCCAATTCCCCTGTACTGCATGTCTTTGGACTGTGGGGGAAACCGGAGCACCCGGAGGAAACCCACGCGAATGCAGGGAGAACATGCAAACTCCACACAGAAACGCCAACTGACCCAGCCGAGGCTCGAACCAGCGACCCTCTTGCTGTGAGGCGACAGCACTACCTACTGCGCCACTGCGTCACCCACAATACAGTATATTCAGTAATTATTAATCATCATTTTAGTAATAGTTGTAATAACAATAGCTAATAATACTATTTTTTACAGTTTTATTAATTGTAATAACTTTGTAATGTTTATAATTGTTGTCATTTAAATAATTTTAATAATTACTAATTTTAAATGATAAATGTAAAATTAATTATTAATAATTTAACTTAATAACAGTAATAATAATAATAAAATGATTAGTCATTTTAATACTTTTTGTAATTTTAATAATTTTAGTAATTGTAATAATTTCAATAATGAATAATCTATTCAATAATTATTAATCATAATTTTAGTAATAGTTGTAATAATAATAGCTAATAATAGTATTTTTACAATTTTAATATTTGTAATAATATTGTAATGTTTATAATTGTTGCCATTGAAATTATTTATATTTTTGTAATTTAAATACTTTTATTAGTTACTCATTTTAATGATAAATTAAATAATAATTAATTAATAATAATTTTAGTAATTGTAGTGATAATAATAGTATTTTTATCATTTTAATATTTATTGTCATTTAAATAATTTAAATAATTTTAGTAACTGTAATAATTGTCTAATATATATATATATATATATATTCCCCTATAATATAATATATTATAATATAATATAATATAATATAATATAATATAATATAATATAATATAATATAATATAATATAATATAATATAATATAATATAATATAATATAATATACAGTTGAAGTAAGAATTATTCGCCTGCCTTTGAATTTTTTTTCTTTTTTAAATATTTCCCGAATGATGTTTAACAGAGCAAGCAAATGTTCACAGTATGTATGATAATATTTTTTCTTCTGGAGAAAGTCTTATTTGTTTTATTTCGGCTAGAATAAAAGCAGTTTTTAATTTTTTAAAACCCATTTTAAGGTCAATATTATTAGCCCCTTTAAGCAATATATTTTTTCAATAGTCTCCAGAACAAACCATCATTATAC
Organism: Danio kyathit; assembly: GCA_903798195.1. Classification (NCBI taxonomy): domain Eukaryota; kingdom Metazoa; phylum Chordata; class Actinopteri; order Cypriniformes; family Danionidae; genus Danio; species Danio kyathit. The sequence goes on along the minus strand of LR812533.1, from coordinate 58,211,388 downwards.
AATAACTTGCCTAATTACCCTAACCTGCCTAGTTACCCTAATTAACCCAGTGAAGCCTTTAAATGTCACTTTAAGCTGTATAGAAGTGTCTTGAAGAATATCTAGTCTAATATTATTTACTGTCATCATGACAAAGAGAAAATAAATCAGTTATTAGAGATGAGTTATTAAACTATTATGATTAGAAATGTGTTGGAGAAATCTGCTCTGTTAAACAGAAATTGGGGACAAAAAATAAACAGGGGGGATAATAGTTCTGACTTCAACTGTATATATGTCTTGAGCTGGAAAAAAGAAGCAGCATGAACATTCTGCTAAGCTTCTGTGTCTAGAAATATAAGTCATACTAAAGTCTGAAGAGGTTTGCATGACTCTTGCTCCACCAAACACATTATAAACTCACTGCAGGCTCTGAAACTCTGCTGAAAGTGACATTTTGACTGAGGATTTTTTAAGAAATCTAAACACCCCGCCATGCAAACCATCTGGGAGAAACATCTTCCCCAAAAGAAGTGTGATTTGATGCATCCATCATTTTATCTGTGTGAAGAGAGAAAACAAACACTCGTCTGGTGAAGGAAAAACTGATTCACCACATTAGAAAAAGAAGAAGAAGAAGAATACACCAGAGACACTAGAAAATACAGTCTGTGCTTCAGAAGATCATATAGAAGTCAGAAAATAAAAAACGAGATCTCTCAATGTCTCTGTTAAACTAAATCCAGAAGAGCTGGAGCTTGATGCTCAGAGCTTTCTCCTGAGAAAACAGCGCTTAAAAATAAACCTTGATTTTAATGGTAGATTATGAAAGGGTGAAATTAAAATGATCTGAGATTATTACAATTTAAAAGCATTGACTGTATAGCGAAAACTATTAGAATGAGTCTAATATTCAAGTTATGAAAGCAGAAAACATAGTGGTTTTATATTTATAAGATAAAATATACTTACATATAATAGTGACATACTGTATATATATATATATATTCATTCATTCATTAATTTTCTTGTCGGCTTTGTCCCTTGCGGGGTTGCCACAGCGGAATGAACCGCCAACTTATCCAGCACGATTTTACACAGCGGATGCCCTTCCAGCCGCAACCCATCTCTGGGAACTTCCACACACACATTCACACTCATACACTATGGACAATTTAGCTTACCCAATTCACCTGTACTGCATGTCTTTGGACTGTGGGGGGAAACCGGAGCACCAGGAGGAAACCCACGCGAACGCAGGGAGAACATGCAAACTCCACACAGAAACGCCAACTGACCCAGCCCAGCCGAGGTTCGAACCTGCGACCCAGCGACGTTCTTGCTGTGAGGCAACAGCACTACCTACTGCGCCACTGCGTTGCCTGATATATATATATATACATACATATACAGTTGAAGTCAGAATTATTAGCCCTCCTGTTTATTTTTTCCCCAATTCCTGTTTAACGAAGAGTAGATGTTTTCAGCACATTTCTAATCATAATAGTTTTAATAACTCATCTCTAATAACTGATTTATTTTCTCTTTGTCATGATGACAGTAAATAATATTAGACTAGATATTCTTCAAGACACTTCTATACAGCTTAAAGTAGCATTTAAAGGCTTAACTAGGTTAATTAGGTTAACTAGGCAGGTTAGGGTAATTAGGCAAGTTATTGTATAATGATGGTTTGTTCTGTAGACTATCGAAAAAAGAAATAGCTTAAAGGGGCTGATAATATTGACCTCAAACGGGCTTTTTGTTACGAAAAATGTTATTCTTATTATTATTTATTTTCTTTATTGCACATTGTATATGCCTTTTTCTTTGTCCCACCTCCTTGTTGTTTTTTGTATCATCCCATAGGTTCCCATTCTGGCATGATTCGTGTTCTGATTGGCTGCTGGTTTTGGAGGCCTGTATAAAATGGAACATCCGGCAGGGTTCGGGGAGCTTATTTGTGTTGCGACCGTTGCTGAGAGTGGAGCTCCTGGATTTCCCTTACCCCTCCGGCCGACGACCAACATTCAATCTTGTTACCTTTGTTCATACGTTTAATCTTTTTGAGAGTTTTGAGCTTGTAGGGGTGGCCTGCCTATTCATTTGATTACTTTTGACTATGTTAATGTAACCCAGATAACCTAGGTTACTAATGAAAAGTGAGAGTGATATGAAAAAAAGAGAAAGAAAGCAAGGAAAATGAGCCATTTAATCACTCTATGTATTAAAGTCATGGGCCCTTTAAGAATCAACAGGAGAGCGAGCGGAACTCCACCGGCGCACCATATTTGGTCAAGAGAGGAAGTTATGATTGGAAAAGTTACGGTTGAGAAAGTTACAGTTGAAAAGTTACAGTTGAGAATATTAAAGGATGCAAAGAGATGATCGAGAGAGAGACGAGACAGAAACAGAGAGAGATCCAGAGTCCCTCTACATTCAGTCAGCGATTTCAGACAGATTCAACAAAGATAAAGTTATTGAGAAGAGACAACAGCACCAAAAACTGTCGTCGGATTGAGAAACCATCATCGAATAGAGAATTCATCGTTGAAGTGAGAGTTGGAGCGAGTAACTGTTGTCGGCAGACATCTGAGTGAGAAGCGGATGTGGCGGAGCTGTAGGCAGATACTGACGCGGATCTAGAGAGAATTTTATTGATAAAAATACACCTTTTCACTTTGGTGAGTTAAGATTCATATCTTTACTTTATGTTTACATGATATTTAACATTTAAACACCACAAATTAGACACGGAGTTGATATGAGATTCATTTATATAGGCCGCGAGCGCAGCGCTCGAGCTACAGCTGATTATATATGGGCTAACGCTATCTGACATTTAGTAATGCTGATGAGTTAATGAAATATCATAAAATGTAGTATTTGGAGATTGTTATGATCAATGTGTGTAAATACGTTGAGTAAATGTGCATATGAAGCGTGTATATATATGAGATTTAATGTTAAAGATGTTCCATTAATTGATGTTTGCCTTGTGTTTTGCAAGGCTGGGTTTTTTTTGAGTGATTTGAAGCATCTGTGACGAGTCCCTGGTTCACGCTGGACTCGAGGAGAAACTAGGTGCGTTCGACATGAAGCACAGCTTCAGCCGGTGATCAACGAGATTAGCCGAACGCAGGCGGGGGCGGAGTTGAAAACGGAGCTGTCAAGCCGGACACTTCGGGGCTCGAAGTTGCTGCTGTCATGATGACCGATCACATGGCGGGATCATTTATTTATTTGTTTATTTATTGCAATAACAACAAAAGATTTACAGTACAAATAAAACAGAATACAGTCTCTACAAACTATAGTTCATTTTAAACAAGGGAATTATTAATTACATTTAAGTAGCCTATATAACAAACGCACAAATAAGTGGAAAACGAGAGAGCACATAAAAAGGAAATAAATATCCACAAATAGGCCTATTAAACTAAACAATAAGCACAAATTCTTGGAGTTTAAGCATCAGTCTTTGGGCTACTAGATGTTGAACGGTGTGTCAATACTGCTCCAGTGCTTGTTTGAATATGCTAAAAAGGGTTTACATTTATTTACATTTATAGATATAAAACTTTCCAATATATATATTAGTGTAAAACCCAAAACAAGGTGTTTTGGTTAAGTCTTAAACAATGATTATTTTGGATAATAAAAACATTTTTTAAAAAGCACTTTAATCCATAGAGATTGAACAAAAGAACCACAATAAATGAGCTACACTAAATAGAAAATACCCAGAAAGAGCAGGTACATCACTGACACTTTTAACATTTCTGCATTAATGGCTGAACAGGAAATAAAATATTTTATAATCATATATTTTTATATTTAATAAAATATTTTTTACTTAATTTGTTAAGAAATCTTTATAGGGGTGTCAGGATCACTGATGATAATTATTTTATTATAAGTCTGTAAGACTTATTTGAGTTAATATTTGGTCATTCACTAAAATGTATAATACAGTAGTCTGTATAAAAAAGCAGAATAAACCTGTTCAAACAATCTAGACATGAACAAATTATTTAATAAAAGATGATTATTGCAGTAGAATGTTTGTAGTCTTTTAATACGCATGATGTGTACAAGATAGCGATGGTATGAGCAGTTAATTGTTTGTTTTGAAATTTGTGAATCGGAATTTGTCCAATAATAAACCCGAAATAGGGCAACCCAGTGGCGCAGTAGGTAGTGCTGTTGCCTCACAGCAAGAACGTCGCTGGGTCGCAGGTTCGAACCTCGGCTGGGCTGGGTCAGTTGGCGTTTCTGTGTGGAGTTTGCATGTTCTCCCTGGGTTCGCGTGGGTTTCCTCCGGGTGCTCCGGTTTCCCCCACAGTCCAAAGACATGCAGTACAGGTGAATTGGGTAAGCTAAAATTGTCCATAGTGTATGAGTGTGAATGTGTGTGTGGAAGTTCCCAGAGATGGGTTGCGGCTGGAAGGGCATCCGCTGCGTAAAATCGTGCTGGATAAGTTGGCGGTTCATTCCGCTGTGGCGACCCCGCAAGGGACAAAGCCGACAAGAAAATGAATGAATGAATAAACCCGAAATACACGTGGTTGTTGTCATGCGGTGAACTCGGCCAATCGTGTAACATCAGTGTCGTCATCGCAGGTCCAGCAGCCGCTGTTCAGTTGCTGCGCGGGCTGAGTCAATCGTCTGATCTCAGAGCGCTGTCGCGGTACTTTGATGGCACATGTGACAGTCACATGGCGTCAGCGCAGCATCAATCCGGACAAAATTTCTAACCAGCATGCACCACTTTAAGACAGACTTTGATCGATCTGCGCAGCGCTGCATGAAGTCGAACGCACCTACTTATGTACGGCGAGCCACCCACGGAACCGACTCACCTGTTAGACTGTATGTTTGAGCCATCGGACTGGTAGGAGAGTTCTTTTGATTTGTTTGGAGAAACGAGACTCGGATTCATCGCGACCCTTCTGTTTTTCTTCTTTCTTTTCGTTATTCCTCAACTGGAAACACGTATTGTGGAACTGAAATAAGAGAATCAACTGTTCTCTTGCACGGAATCTTTAACATTGAACTGTGAACGGTGAACAGTGAAACGAATCATCTGAACACCAAAAAGATTAAATTGAGCAGTGACACGATTCTTTCGAACAGCAAAACGATTCATTTGAGCAGTGACACGATTCTTATGAACAGTCTAACGATTCTTTGAACAGTGTGTTGATTCATTTGAACGGTGCAACGATTCTTTGAACAGTGTGGTGATTCATTTGAGCAGAGTAACGATTTATTGAGTTTAAAGTGTGAATATTGAATTATAACCTGCATTTTGAGTTGATTTGGTTTATTTATTTTTGATTCATTTCTTTATTTTCCTTTATGAGTTACATTTGAGACTACAAAGTATTTTTATCAAAATTTATTGATTTCTTTAACTTGTTCTATACAAAGTGTCACACAATGTTGTAATTTTCCAAGATATTTATTTATTTATTTTCATTCTGTGCAAGTGTTTGAAACGTCCCGATTGTCTTGATTATAACTTTGTTTAAACTGTGTATTGACTTCTTCACGTTCATCTGTGTAGAGAAAAAGAAACAAAATCATTTACTTTTCATTATTATATTTAGAATTGAACCTATATATACATGTATACTTATACATATTGAACAGAAATCTTTAAACATAACATTTTCCTAATTATATAAACTATATTGAAGAAAGAAACTGACTGTGTTTGATTATTCACTCACCTGCTGTGCTGCTTTTCTCTCTCCAGTAGCCGTTCCTGCTCTTCTGATCAATTGGCCCACATTGAAAAAATACACTAGTACGATATACTAAACCGTATTTGCTACATTTATGTTTAGGGAGAAAGGTGAGCTTCCTGTATTTTTCTTTAAATATTTATAGGTAATTTAGTTCATTTACTTTGCAGATTCTTTTGTTTGTTATTTTGGCCTGGGGTCACCCTGAAGAGATGCTCACTTAAAACACACACATCGCAAAATGCGGAAGGTTTTTTTCTTCTCATTTGGCGTTCGTTATTAAACTCCACAACACTCTCACCTGTCCTTACTCCTTATTTGCGTCTAATACCCCAGTTTGTCACGGGGCATGAATGAAATGTTCATGAGTTAAAGTGAAACTGCCGAACTGCAGTTAAAGTCAGGCATCCTGCTGATTTGATTCAGAAGGGCACTGTTTTGTCAGACAGCTCAGGTATACATCCACACTAAAATATCAAGGTGAAAGTCATCATGGCTTGCGTAGAATAGACCCAGCTCCCAACCCAACTTTGAGAATAGATTAACGGCCATATTTTTTTTATCGCGCGATAAGAGTCTCACGTTAAAGCCGATAACAGCCCACCACTAATATATATATATATATATACTATATACACACACACAGTGCATCTGGAAAGTATTGATAGCGCTTCACTCAAGCTCTATCAGGTTGGATGGAAAGCGACGGTGTACAGCCATTTTCAGCTCTCTCCAGAGATGTGTGTGTGACAGTAACTGGATGTATGCATAGAAGTATATAAACAGCAAAAGGCGTCCATGGTAATAATAGAGAGTCTTTATCTTTATCAATAATAAAGAGTGTGTTGTTGTTTTTCAGTGTATATTCTGACCTTGGCTCGGCTGGAGGAGGAGAAGTGCTGCTGGACGAACAGCGCTCCGAGGGCCATGCCGAAGTGTTTGTTGGCCTGCGTGAGACACAGACGCTCCAGATCCAGCTGCTGCTCGGTGCCGTCGATTTCTCGAGAAAACTCATGTATGGTGCTGCGAAATGCCGTGGAGAGATGCTCGCTTAGAGCCGCAACCATACGCCACAGCATGTAGTTATGAAGAACGCTGAGGAGACACAGAAAACACTGTCAAAAACTCATTCATCCATTCATTTTACTTCGGCTTAGTTCCTTATTTATCAGAGGTCACCACAGTGGAATGAACCGCCAACTATTCCAGCATATGTTTTACACAGCGGATACCCTTCCAGCCGCAATCCAGTACTGGGAAACACCCATACGCACTCATTCACACACACACACACTCATACACTACGGCCAATTTAGTTAATCAATTCCCCTATAGCACATGTGTTTAGACCGGACCGGAGCACCCGGAGGAAACCAACACGGGGAGAACATGCAAACTCCACACAGAAACACCAACTGTCAAAAATCTGAAAATATATTTACTTTTTATTTAGCTGATTGTATGTGAATATATAGTAAAGTGTCATTTATATTTGTAACTTACAGCTGTATTTTCAGCATCATTACTGCAGTCTTCAGTGATCAACAAATCACTATATTATGAGGATTTGACGACCAAGAAACATTTATGATTAATATCATTAATGCTGAAAACATCAGCTTCATATTTATGTGGAAACTGTGATACATTTAGTTTTTTTTGGATCCACAGATGAACAGAAAGTAATAAAAAACTTTTTCATTCATTCATTCATTCATTCATTCATTCATTCATTCATTCATTCATTCATTCATTCATTCATTCATTCATTATATTTATTTATTCATTCATTCATTCAATCATTTATTATATTTATTTATTCATTCTCTCATTCATCTGTTTATTTATGTATTCACTTATTCATTTGTTTATTTATTATATTAATTAATTAAT
>LR812533.1:58192861-58203666 GCA_903798195.1 Danio kyathit | reverse complement strand
ATAAGTATATATTTAAATTTTTATTATTATATCATTGGGGGAAAACATTTTAATCAACTTCTTAAGTAATTGCCTTTATTTTCATAAGAATAAATCACACATTATTCAGCTTCCCTCTCAACACTGTAATAAGTTGATGAAAATAACGCATTTCTTACTGAAAACTGTCATTTTTGTTGCGCATTAAAATCGTATTTAATATTATTTTAATGATATTTTAATGATATTTGAATCTCTTAAAAATATATTTGTTTATCTAGGCTAGAATACATTTAATATAAATCAAATAAATACAACATTAATCTTATTTTATAATATAAATATTAATATTCCATCATTTTTTGATTTTGATTTCGGCTTAGTCCCTTTATTAATCAGGGGTCGCCACAGCGGAATGAACCGCCAACTTATCCAGCATATGTTTTACGCAGCGGATGCCCTTCCAGCTGCAACCCATCTCTGGGAAACATCCACACACACACTCATTCACACTCATACACTATGGACAATTTAGTTGATCAATTCCCCTATAGCTCATGTGTTTGGACTGTGGGGGAAACCAGAGCACCCGGAGGAAACACACGCCAACACGGGGAGAACATGCAAACTCCACACAGAAACACCAACTGACCCAGCCGAGACTCGAACCAGCAACAGTGTTAACCACTGAGCCAACTGAAGGTAGTACACATGATATAAATACTCATATATTCTTCATTTTAAATGGTAATGGACTTTATTTCCCTGATGAGCACAGCCGAATCCACTAAAATAAATCTCATCTCATCACTGTTATGCATTTATGACTGTATATTTGATTTAATGTTATTATTTTTCCCATTATTTGACCAACTCCTGCCCTACATTCACTTCTGGGGCGCCTGACAGGCAGACAGCACAATCTGGAGGAGGAGAATGAGCTTCACCTTTAACAGTCATGGAAACATCATTTAGCTTCACGCAGAAATTAATTTCTGACTTCCGTCTGCAGATTTCAGGGTCAGAATGTGTGGAGGAGACTCACTGGGAGAAGAGAAACACACACACACACACACACACACATATATATATACACACAGGCACTCACACTTGCACACAAATATACATATACACACAGACACTCACACATTCACTCTCTCACACACACACATACACACAGAGATACTCACACTCTCAAACACACACTCAGGCACGCACATTAACTCACTCTCACAGACTCATACACACTTATACACACTCATACTGAAGATATAGACTCACACACACACACACACACACACACACACACACACACACACACACACACACACACATTAACTCACTCTCACAGACTCACACACTTGCACACTGAACACACACACACAAACACTCACACACACACACACACACACACACACACACACATATATATACACACACACATATATATATACACACAGGCACTCACACTTGCACACAAATATACATATACACACAGACACTCACACATTCACTCTCTCACACACACACATACACACAGAGATATTCACACTCTCAAACACACACTCAGGCACGCACATTTGCATACAATCTCTCTCTCACACACACACACACACACACACACACACACACACACACACACACGCACATTAACTCACTCTCACAGACTCATACACACTTATACACACTCATACTGAAGATATAGACTCACACACACACATTAACTCACTCTCACAGACTCACACACTTGCACACTGAACACACACACACACAAACACTCACACACAGAGACATGCACACTCTCAAACACACACACACACATATGCACATACAGTAGACTCATTCTCTCTCTTCTACACACACACACCCACACACATACACATACACACACACACACACACACACACACACACACACACACACACACACACACACACACACACACACACACACATTCAGCCGAGTGCTGATGTGAAGCAGACTGTGGGTTTCTTACACAAATACACTCGGTCAGGTTCATATAACTGTGAGTGTTTCTCCAGTCGACTCCAGATCACATTACATCTTCAGTACCAGACAGAAAATCCTGCCAATGCATGCAAACGCATGCACACACACACACACACACACACACACACACACACACACACACACACACACACACACACACACACACACACAATTGCACTCTCAAAAACACACATACACCTTGCACTCTCAAACACGCACGCACACACACTCACACAGACACACATACCTTGCACTCTCAAACACACACTCACACTGACACACACATACACACACTCGAACTCACACAGTGCATCCAGAAAGTATTGACAGCGCTTCACTTTTCCACATTTGTTTATGTTCCAGTCTTATTCCAACATGGATTAAATGGATTTATTTCCTCAACATTCTACACACAATCCCCCATAATGACAATGTGAAAAAAGAGTTTTAGAAATTGTTGCAGATTTATTAAATATAAAAAAGCTGATAAATCACATGTACATCAGTATTGACAGCCTTTGGCGTGAAGCTCTACATGGAGCTCAGGTTCATTCTGTCTCCACTGATCATTCTGGAGATGTTTCAGCAGCTTCATTGGAGTTCACCTGTGGTCAATTCAGCTGATTGGACATGATTTGTAAAGGCATACACCTGTTATTGTTATTAAATTTGCAACAATTTCCAAAACTATTGGATCAATAAGTGGATCAGTTGGTACCAGGCGGCACAAGAAAACATTAATTATTTCAGATTTATTTATTATCTGAGTCTGAACGATCTTTTATTTTGAAAAGTCTTTTATTTTGAAAAACCACCAAATTCTCTCGGTTCATCTCGGTCACTTGAGCGGCCAAATTTAACCCACAAGCAGGAAAATGAGTAAGAAACAGACATCTCTGGAAAGTTTTTTGTGAAGGGGAACAAGACCCACAAACTGCCAAGGAATGGATCCCGCAACCCGTTTATCAACAAGTGAAGTTTCACAAACTAATTTCGAGAGGAGCACGTGATATGATTAAGCACGTCTGGCTTCTCATCTGTAATCAGTATAGTCCAATCAGTGTGATGCAAGCTTACTATAAATGGATCATTTTCTCCCTACTGCTCTATCTTCGTTTGGAAGACCACAAGCTAGACGCGATCCAGCGATCCAAGCTTTGTCAGCAAGCCAGCAAGCCAGCAAGCCAGCAAGCCAGCAAGCCAGCAAGCAAGCCAGCAAGCCAGCAAGCAAGCCAGCAAGCAAGTTAGCCAGCCAGCTAACCAACAGACCATCCAACAAACCAACCAATCAACAAACCAACGAAATAACAAACTACTAACTAAATCTCCGCCAACAATCTACCAACCACCTGACGACATCTACAACGAATAATGGACAAAAACAACAGCAACGGAAACAACAACAACGACATGAACACCGGCGAAAGCTCCACTCTCCCTGATACGCCTGCTGCGGCTCAAAGACACGCAGCTCCGCCAACAATGGGACTCGAAGCCGAGGCCCCAGTGAGAGGCCGCAGGCCCATCCGCGCCGCTACCACGCAACGCCGCCAGAATTCACCATCACCAACAACATCAAACCGACACCTACCTTCACCAGCCTCTTCCTACGCCTCCGCCAGATCGTCATCTCATGTCTCCAACAAAATTACCATCCCAGAACTCAGGAAAAACCTCTCAGACGCCGGAATTCCCATACCTCCACGCTGCAATAAAGCCGACCTCCTGAAGCTGTACTCCGCCATTACTCCGCAAACCCCGCCCACTATGGACTCCGCAAGATCCTCCCGCCCACGCCACGCCCCCTACCCTCAACACTCTATTTCACAAACTGAACTTTCTCAACCCGGACAACCAAAAAAGGCTACCCAAAAAAGTACAGCACCCAGCAGGAAATCATCCAGAGCACGCATTCAGGATAACCGGATCAACCCAGCTACATCACTACAACATACAGACATTCACCCAGATAACATTACCTCCACCATTCACACTGATCAACCATTTAACACCCCTCTTATTTGGCCTCCAGCTCCCCACTCTAGCTCTACTCCCAGCCCTCCACCACATACCAATTCTATCAGCCACACTCATATTCAGCTCCCCATTCCTAACAATCCCCCACACACATCGACACAAATTATCCAAACCTCCTCTAGCTCTATCCCCAACGCTTATCCTCTCCCTACATCATTTACACTCTTCTAGCATTCCCTCTCATATTCACCCCCCCTCTCCCTCCACCAAGCACTCACTCACACTTCCAGCACTGATCCAGCTCAACATCACACTGTTCTTCACAAATTTCCTCAGCACGCCCCTCATACACCCTTTTCATGGCCACACCCCTGCCTACACCACACAACGCTCCAGCCCTGGAACCACCCCCTGTCTCTAGCGCCGCAAAAAACCTCATCCTATCAGGTGCAGATATCGACCTCACTACACTTCTTTCACCAATAACATCCCCTACGACAGAACGACAGGTGGATTGCGGTGATTTCAAACTTACGCTTAAATCATCAGCCACTACTTAAACTCGCACTCTCTCACTAGCAGAATTTCACGTAGCTTTTTCCAGATTTACCGACATCATATGTTCAGTTTTTCCCCATAGGAGGCGTGAGCTAAATGATTATATGGCTATCATCTCGGAACTCGCGCTCTCCTATGGGGGAACGCATTTCTATACTTATCACAAGTTATTCTCCGCCAAATGCGCCATCCGTGTAACTCAGTGGAATCAGCTTCCTTATTGGGGGGCTCTGGATACTGATCTCCACAACAGAGTTTTCATAGGTTGCAGCAATCTCTCCTGTGCGGTCTGCCGTTCCAGTCTTCACCCTACCACTTCCTGTCCCTTCATTTTTCCTCCTTCAGAAAAAGAACCTATGAACTCAAGATCCACAAGCTACGTCCCTCGCCCTTCTACCTCTGCTATCCCTGCTCTGCTTCCTCCTTCTTTCTACTCCTCATCTCACAGTCCTTCATTCTCTAACCCATGTTTTAATTTTAACATTGCCAGATGCTTCCGCCACCCATGCAGATTTCCACACACATGCAATTACTGCGGCGGCGCACATGCCCGAGTCGTCTGCCCCATTCTGAAAGCTTATAAAAAGTCAAGAAACTATTTATCGACTCCTGTTAATGTATCTCAACTTGCTGCTCAACTATGTTTTCACCCTGACTCTAACTTCTCTGAATTTCTCATTTCAGGTTTATCCTATGGATTCCATCCAGGCGTTTTGACTCTGCCATCTTACAACCTCGCTTGCCCTAACCTACAATCTGCTATCGCTGAACCTGAAGTCGTAGACCAGTTAATCAAAAAAGAGATCAACAATAACTTTATGATTGGTCCCTTCAGTGCATTTCGAATTAGCCCTATTGGTGTAGCCACTAGGAAATTTTCTGACAAAAAACGCCTCATAATCGATCTCTCATCACCCCACAACTCCCCCTTTTCAAGTATCAATAGTTTAATCGAAACAGATGAATTCTCGCTTCATTACCACGACATAGACCAAGCAATCTCCCTAATCAAAATCGTCAGTCGCAACGCATGGCTTGCCAAAGTCGACATTTCTTCCAAATTTAAGATTATGCCATTACATCCTGATTTCTGGCATCTGTTTGGCATTAATTGGAGATCCAAATTCTACTTTGCAGTCCGGTTAACCTTCAGATGCAGAAGTAGCCCCAAAATATTCGATATGCTCTCAGAGGCTATATGTTGGATTCTCGCCAACAATTACGGCGTCTCCCATCTAGTCCATCTACTTGACGATTTTCTTATCATCTCTCCCCCTAGTGCGCCACCTGCCAGACACCTAGCGACCACTCAAAAAGTCTTCGCTAATCTCGGCATCCCCCTAGCAAACGAGAAAACATCTGGCCCTAGCACTGCTTTAGAATTCCTAGGAATAAAGCTGGATTCTAAAAACTTCCAAGCATCACTTCCTAAGGAAAAAATCGACAGAATCATTTCTCTGTCATCCTTATTCCTTGAGAATCAAAACTGCTCAAAACGCGAACTCCTGTCTATCCTGGGTCACCTTAACTTTGCTATGCGTAATAATTCCTCAGGGACGCCCCTTCGTCTCTCACCTTCTCCAAACCGCAGCCTCCTTCCACGGAATTAGAAGGAACTATCCTATTGTCGCACGAATGTCGTAACGAACTCAGCCTGTGGATTTCCTTCCTTAAGTGCTGGAACGGCTGCTCGTTTTTCTATAGTGATTTAATTTCTTCTCCCGTAGACATTCATCTATTCACCGACGCCGCCCCCTCTGTAGGCTTCGGGGGATATTATCAGGGTCGTTGGTTCGCTTCTCCATGGCCCCCGCAAATGCTAGAAATTCCCCTGCCCTACCAATCATCAGCCCTCTTTGAATTGTACCCATTAGTGGCTGCTTCTATTATGTGGGGCAAAGAATGGTCCGCGTCTAGCATTTTAGTCCACAGCGATAATGAAGCAGTAGTACAATGTGTCAACAAAGGACGTTCTCATTCCCCTACTCTAATGCCTCTACTTCGCCGTCTAGTTTGGACATCAGCGAAAAAACAGTTCATCATAACTGCAAAACATGTACCAGGTTGTAAGAATCAAATTGCTGACTCTCTTTCTCGTTTTTCTTTCCAGAGATTTCGGCAATTGGCCCCAGAAGCGGATCTTCATCCAACACCCATCCCTCCATATTCAGAGATGATATTGCCTTAGACCACCCCATGCACAGCTTACACCAAGCATCCACCTCCCTTATTTTGGAAGCCGTAGCTCCTAGAACCCTACAGTCATACCTTACAGCATGGAATTCATTTAAACATTTCCACATCCAGTACAACACGCAATTCCCAAATTTTTCCCTCCTCACCATTACTTCCTTTATCACACATCTACACTCTTCCAAAAATATTCAAGCCAACACTATTAAAAGTTACCTAAGCGGGATTAATTTCTTCCACAAATTAATCCACGGTTCCCCTGCAGACTCTATTTCCAACTCTCAAACTTGCCTCCTTATTAAAGGCATCCAGAAAGCCCATCCCTCCTCCCCAGATTCTAGGCTACCCATCACACAAAATATTTTCTCCAAATGCATTTCCACTCTCCACAAAGGTTATATTTCCACAAACACAGATCGTACACTAGATGCCATGTTTAATCTTTCTTTTTTCGGATTTCTTAGATGCTCCGAAATCACTACAGTATCCAAATTTAACCCAAGCATTCACCCTACCATCTCAGATCTTGCTTTGTTGGATGAGGGAATTCTTTCTTTCTTCATTAAACAAAGCAAAACTGATCAGTCACGTAAGGGACATTATTCCATATTCATATTTGACCTTCCCTCACCCACACTCACGGCCTTCATACAATTTAGGAGAACTCAAAGCTCAAGCCCCCTCTCCCCTTTATTCGTAGACGACACAAACCGCCCAGTAACACGTTTCTGGTTCCAGAGACACCTCAAAGCTGTTCTCCACCTCTCAGGCTTTCCCTCAGATTCATACTCCAGTCACTCATTTAGAATAGGGGAAGCCACCACAGCAGCACAAAAAGGGCTCTCACAACAACAGATACAGACCCTGGGAAGATGGTCATCCGACGCCTTCAAGACATACATACGTCTTAACCAAAGACACCTTACAGAGGCCCAGTTTACCCTCGCTAGTCACCAACCAGCAACTACTCAAGGGCGAGGGCACGACCCAGCCACCCTCTCTTCTTCCCTTCCTTCTAGCCTGAGTAATACTCAGTTTCTCCCCCTGCCACGTAGCTAATTGGAGTTTTCTCCAAGCCCCCCTTGTCACCCCGCCCCCCCGGCCGTTTCCGCAGGAGTCTTCACTACCCCCTCCCTTTTCTCGACTCCCGCCGGACCCCGCCCCCCCTAAGGCTCTGACTCCCACAGGAGTTTTACCCCGAGCTTTGACTCCCGCAGAAGTCATCTCACCGCCCCTCCCAGGCCTTAGCAATCTTTATTTATTTTCTTATATATATATATATATATATATATATATATATATATATATATATATATATATATATATATATATATATATATATATATATAGATAAGCGCAAGCATATAAATATATATTTATATTTAGTGCTGTCACTCCCCGCTCTATCTCCTTACGGAGTGTTCCTCGAGCACCTAACACGCCGTCACCCTTTATCATGAGTCTTCACCGTCCAAATCCTCTCGTCCCAGACTCCTGATAGAGTTGGCCATCCGCAGGGGTCATCTCACCGCCCCCCCCAGGCCAACTAAACTCATTATATAAATATATATATATATATATATATATATATATATATATATATATATATATATATATATATATATATATAGACTTGACTTACATTTATAGATATATATTTATATAGAGCGCTGTCACTCCTCGCTCTATCTCCAACAGGAGTGTTTCTCGAGCATCGACTCCCGCAGGAGTCCCCGCCAAAACTCGTCACTCACCCTCCAGCAGGAATCTTCACCGCCCAAATCCCACTTCACGATTCTTGCTGGAGACGGCAAAAACAGGAATTGCTGCCCTAACTCCCGCAGGAGTTAAACCCCAAATTGACTCTCAGAAGTTTCTCATTTGCCCCCTCCAGGCTTTAGATTACCCCATTATATATATATATATATATATATATATATTTATTTATATACTCTCATATATACATATATATTTATATATATAGTGCTGTCACTTCCCAGCTCCATCTCCATCAGGAGTGTTCCTCGAGCATTTTGGACTCCCAACGAGTCAACCCCACCCACCCCTTTTGGCCCCCTTCACCCCCCCCCCCCCCCAACCCCCCACCCAGCCCCGTCCCAACAACACCCAGCTCAGCCTGAATATCGACTCGAGACCGAGGCTCTACTAAGAGGCTAAAGGCCTATCCGCTGCACTCCAGCCAGAACACAACGCCTCATATTACTTCAAAAACGCCACCTACCTCCTCCAGCATCATCATACGTCTCTCATATCCAACAAATGACAGTCACTGAACTCTGCCACGACCGCCAGACTTCCTAGATGACGGAATCACAATTCCAAGCCACTGTAGTAAATCAGAACCATTGAAGACTTGCAAATCCACCGTTTCACCAACTCTGCCCTCCAGGACAGAACAACCACACGCTCCTGCCTTGTCCTTCTATCCTCAACACACTACAAGCATCGCAACACTCCGACACCCCGGGCCATCAAAGAAAGCAATTAAGCAATCTTGGAATCGGATACATTGCAGCTATCATTCATTTTAAAAATGGCTAGGACTAATCTCCCGGACAATAACACACCTCTTGGACTTCCACCTCCCCTCCTCTAGCCTTTGGCTCCCCAATCTAGTGCAAACTCCAGCCCTTCTCTTCCAGCTATCCTTACCACTCTAAACCCTCTTTATTCTCTCTCTCTTTAATAACTCGGCTCATAATAATTATCCATCCCATGATCCACCAGATACGTAGACTACCCGCCCCTCTATATTCGCTATCCCTGCTCTTTCTCCTACTCTCACTTCTAACTACCATGGCGACGCGCACGTCATCAGCCAAGTGCTAAGTTTAATGAAACCAAAGAAATTACTTGTCAACTTCTGTCAACATCTCTAATCTTTTTACTAAATTATGTTTGCACCCTGATTCTAACTTTTATTGAATTTCTCATTTCAGGTCTGTCTAACGGAGCACCCCGGTATCGACCCTCTCTTCCTCCAACCTCACCTGCGCTAAATCCAACAATGCTGAACCAGAAATCGTAGAGCAATAAACCGAGAAAGAGATCGACAATAAATTCACGATCGATCGGTCCCCTTTCCTCGCTCCCCCAGTTAGCATTTCACATCAGCTCTATTGTAGTGGGCTTTAGAAAGTTTCTGAAAAAAAAAAAAAAAGACTAATAATGGATCCTTCATCTCATAATTCCGCCTTTTCCAGCATCAACAGCATCATTCCGCCCGACTAAGATGCTTATATTACCATGCCATAGACCAAGTAAAAATCTAATTAAACTAGTCGGCCGCAACACTTGGCTCACCACAGTTTAGCCTACATTACCCCCGTCTTTAAAGTCATTCCATTAAACCCCGACTTCTGGCATCTCCAGTGATTTCTGGCATTAATTGGAGATCACAATTCCACTTCGCAGTCCGTTTAACATTCGGACGCAGAAGTAGCCCAAACATTTATGCTTCAGAAGCTATTTGCCGGATTCTCGCAACAATAAGGCGTTTGCATGTAGTTATCCTAGATGATCTCCTTATCTTTCCCCCTGCTCCACCAGCCAAACACAGTTCTGGAAGGAGAAACCTCCGGCCCAAGCACTTCTATAGAATTCTTAGACATCAATTTAGATTCATATCATTCCAAACATCCATACCTAAAGAAAATTTAGTCGTCTTCCATTCTTATAGAAACAAGAAAGTTCTAAGCACGAATTGCTGTCCATCCAGGACACCTAAAAATCCTTGCATGCGCATTATCCCGCAGGGACGGCCTTTCATCACTCACCTCCTCTAACTCGCAGCATCAGCCTCTGGATTAGATGAGAATGTATTTGTATCCGATCTTGGCAGTAAGAACTCGGCCTGAGGGGCGTCGCGCACCGGATGCGCCTCGACACGGCGCGTACATGACAATCGATAGTATTGCATACGCTCCTTCGCATGTTATTTGGAATGAAACTTTTCGGGTTGCGCTCCGTGGCGCGGTAGAGTGCGGGCGGCGTCCTGGGTTGTGGCTGGGCGCTGCGGGCAGCCGCTGACTTGCGGCGCAGGTGCGTATACCCTGATGGAAAACATT
>LR812533.1:58180361-58182861 GCA_903798195.1 Danio kyathit | reverse complement strand
CTAGTGTACATGTCTGTCTGTACAGTATGTCAGAAACAAACTAGTGTGAGTCTGACACTCGGGTCACTTCTGGACTGACTGCCAGAGTTCAGCTCGGCTCCACCTGGACTGAAAAACAGCATGCACACACACACACAATCAAACAAACACTCACACTTTCACACACACACTCAGGTCTCTGCTGGAGTTCTGCTCAGCTCCACCTGGACTGAAAAGCTGCGCCTTCAGCTCAGTGTAAATGCCAGGAGTTTAGATGAGAGTCTGTGTGAACTTTCAGAACAGCAGCTCAGACCTGCAGAACTCAACACTAACAAACACTAACACCAGCACTGCTCAGCACTGCATTATATATATATATATATACAGTTAGATCCATAAATATTTGGATATGGACACAATTCTACCATGTTTGCCTCTACACAGCAACACAATGGATTTGAAATGAACAAGATGAGCTTTAACTGCAGACTGTCAGCTTTAATCTGAGGGTTTTCATATCCAGATCAGGTGAACGCTGTAGGAATTACTACAGTTTGCTTATGTGCCTCCCACTTGTTAAGGGTCCAAAAGTAATTGGACTGAATAATAATCAGAAATTCAAACTTTCCCTTTTTAATACAAATCCTTCGCAGTCAATTACAGCCTGAAGTCTGGAACACAGAGACATCAGCAGACGCCGAGTTTCATTCCTGCTGGTGCTCTGCCAGACCTCTACTGCTACTGTCTTCAGTTCCTGCTTGATCTCGGGGTGTTTTCCCTTCAGTTTCAGTCTTCAGCAAGTGAAAGACATGCTCAATCGGATTCAGGTCAGGTGATTGACTTGGCCATTGCATAACATTCCACTTCTTTCCCTTCAAAAACTCTGTCTGCTTTTGCAGTATGCTCTGGGTCATTCTCCATCTGCTCTGTGAAGCGCCGTCCAGTGAGTTCTGAAGCATTTGGCTGAATATGAGCAGGAAATATTGCCTGAAACACTTCAGAATTGATCCTGCTGCTTGTGTCAGCATCACATCATCAATAAATACAAGAGAAGCAGTTCCACTGACAGCCACACATGCCTACGCCATGTCACTATTACCACCATGCTTCACTGCTAAGGATCATGAGCAGTTCCCTTCCTTCTCCATACTCTTCTCTTCCCATCACTCTGGCACAAGTTGATCTTGATCTCATCTGTCCACAGGATGTTGTTCCAGCACTGTGAAGGCTTTTTCAGAACTCTATCATCTGGTCTTCCTGTCTTTGAGGATCACCAATGGTTTACATCTTGTGCTGAACCCTCTGTATTCACTCTGGTGTAGTCTTCTCTTGATTGTTGACTCTGAGACACACACACACACACACACACACACACACACACACACACACACACACACACACACACACACACACACACACACACACCTGCCTCCTGGAGAGTGTTGTTGATCTGGCCAACTGTTGTGAAGGGGGTTTTCTTCACCAGGGAAAGAATTCTTCAGTCGTCCACCACAGTTGTTTCTGTGGTCTTCTGGGTCTTTTGGTGTTGCTGAGCTCACTGGTGTGTTCCCTCTTTTTAAGAATGCTCCACACAGTTGTTTTGGCCACTCCTGATGTTTCTGCTCTCTCTCTCTCTCTCTCTCTGATGAGTTTGTTTCGTGTTTTCAGCCTGATGATGGCTTGACTGATAGTGAGAGCTCTTTGGGTCTCATCATGAGAGTTGACAGTAACAGATTCCAAATGCAAACAGCACGCTTGAGATGAACTCTGGACCTTTTATCTGCTCATTGTAATTGGTATAATGAGGGAATAACACACACCTGGCCATGCATCAGCTGAGAAGCCAATTGTCCAATTACTTTTGGACCCTTAACAAGTGGGAGGCACATCTGCAAACTGTTGTAATTCCTACAGCGTTCACCTGATGTGGATGTAAATACCCTCAGATTAAAGCTGACAGTCTGCAGGTAAAGCACATCTTGTTCTTTCATTTCTAATCCATTGTGTTGGTGTATAGAGCTAAAAATATTTATGGACCTAACTGTATACATGTATTCACCCACTGTATATATAATATCATATTACATATATATTATCTTTTATGGATTTGTATTTATTTATGCAGTTATGTGTTATTTAAACATATTTATTACTCATAATTTGTTGTGTGTGTGTGTGTGTGTGTGTGTGTATATATATATATATATATATATATATATATATATATATATATATATATATATATATATATATATATACAGTATATATTTATATATATCCCAGTACTGGGTTGCGGCTGGAAGAGCATTCACTGTGTAAAACATATGCTGGAATAGTTGCCGGTTCATTCCACTGTGGCGACCCTTGATAAATAAGGTTGTAAGCTGAAAGAAAATGAATATATATACACACACACACACACACACACATTTACTGGACAAAATAAATAATTAGCTATTTAATAAAATAATAATTTCTTAAGGCCAATAATATATATATATATATATATGTAGGGCTTGAC
>LR812533.1:58136567-58179861 GCA_903798195.1 Danio kyathit | reverse complement strand
CTCAACACAGTTGTTTTTGCTTCTCTCTCTGATGGGTTTGTTTTGTTTTTTCAGCCTGATGATGGCTTGACTGATAGTGAGAGCTCTTTGGGTCTCATCATGAGAGTTGACAGTAACAGATTCCAAATGCAAACAGCACACTTGAGATGAACCCTGGACCTTTTATCTGCTCATTGTAATTGGGATAATGAGGGAATAACACACACCTGGCCATGGATCAGCTGAGAAGCCAATTGTCCAATTACTTTTGGACCCTTAACAAGTGGAGGCACATCTGCAAACTGTTGTAACTCCTACAGCGTTCACCTGATGTGGATGTGAATACCCTCAAATTAAAGCTGACAGTCTGCAGTTAAAGCACATCTTATTTCATTTCTAATCCATTGGTGTATAGAGCCAAAAATATTTATAGACCTAACTGTATACATGTATTCACCCACTGTATATATAATATCATATTACATATATATGATCTTTTATGGATTTGTATTTATTTATGCAGTTATGTGTTATTTAAACATATTTATTACTCATAATTTGTTGTGTGTGTGTGTGTGTGTGTGTGTGTGTGTGTGTGTGTGTGTGTGTGTGTGTGTGTGTGTGTGTGTGTGTGTGTGTGTGTGTGTATATATATACACAGTATACATTTATATATATCCCAGTACTGGGTTGCAGCTGGAAGAGAATTCACTGTGTAAAACATATGCTGAAATAGTTGCCGGTTCATTCCACTGTGGCGACCCTTGATAAATAAGGGAGGAAGCTGAAAAAAAATGAATATATATATATACACACACACACATTTACTGGACAAAATAAATAATTAGCTATTTAATTAAATAATAATTTCTTAAGGCCAATAATATATATATATATATATATATATATATATATATATATATATATATATATATATATATATATATATATATATATATATATAGGGCTTGACATTAGGCTTGCCACGATAGACGGTGTTGACGGTGTTACCGGTTTTAAGACGCAACACCGGTGACATCACTTTTTCACCGTGACACCGTGCCCTCATTTTTTTAAGTATTTCTTTTTTAATTCAATATTTATTTAAATTAATTGGAAAATATAATTCCAAATAATTTACTTAAGACGATAGCATGCAGTAGGCTGTAGTTAAAATCTGAACGCTTCATATTTCATTTATCATGTGAGGAGAACAAGATGAGTCGAATTTACAGAAAAAGAATGGCGGAGGATTTAGTGTCAAAACGCAAAGCAAAAGCGCCTCATTTAAAAAATCCCGCGACCATCATCTCACAGTGTTTAGTGATAAATAATCTTATTTTTTATTAAACTGAAAGTGATTGCCGCGCCACTGACAAGCCAACTGCAGAGAAACAAAGCAACCTCGCCGCAACCGCAGTGATCACTTTTTCTGAAGTTCATCTGTTCTTTTGTGCACTTGATTATTATGAGTTTAATGTTAAAAAAATCAATAATGAAAAGGCCGACAAGAGTGTATCCTGTGTGTGTGCGCGCGTCTTCACTGAAGTCTCTCTCTCCCAAAACCGAAAGTTGCTTTGTAAGTCTGGCAATATTTCGGCTTTTAATCGAATGAAAAGTTAATTTAGATGAGCCAATATTAAAAACTTGCAGTAAAGTAAATGTGACGTGCGGCCCACACATCGAAACTGAGGTGTGATCTCATCTCTCTCTCTTGCTGTCATCCATGATAGACGACACACAAGTCAAGTCGCCTAATAATTATATTAATTTTAATAAAATGTAAACCAAAATAAACAATTCATTGCATTTTTCGTTTGATAAAAAATATAAGAAAACGAAAAAAATCAAAGGATGGCTAGTTTGTATTTATGTGTTTTAATATTAATGAAAATATGCTTAGCCTATTTAAGCGTGGTTATATACACTACCAATAGGCAAGCCATTGAAAAAAAAAATATTTTACTGTGTACTGAGTTATAATGTATATTTTACAATAAAAACTAAATGTAGCATGTGTCGCTGTCATTTAAAACAGCAATTCATAACACACCAGAGCTATCTATAGTCTATCTGTAAACTTACAGGGAGGTGTTGGCCAAAAGTCATAGCTACTGCGCACCACGTTATTGAACTCCAATATCTCTGAGGGAGACAAGCGCGCGGTGACCGCACAGTGATGTTCAGCTCTGATGAGGCACTTTTATTTAGACTGTAGTAGATTTTTTACATAATGTTCCATTACTTAAAATTTCTTTCATTTTTTTTATTCATAGTTTATATATAAATTGAGTGCTAGCTTGTTTAGCTGTGATCATTATGCAAGGATCATATTTCATATTCGGTTTATTCTTCAGTAACCTATAGATTCGTTAATAATGTATTTTATAAACGGATTGTTTATAAGGACTAAGCTATTAATATATAATACATTAGGCTAAATAATACATAAGACATTGAAGTCAGCTAGGACAGCAAAAGACAACTAAAGTAGGTTCCCTCTGTTGGCAAAGGTAACCAAAAAGTATCTTTTATAGGTGGGCATAGATTAATTTTTTTAATCTAGATTAATCTAGATTAATTTCAAAATTAATCTAGATTAATCTAGATTAAAATGGCTCATTTGAATTCTGCCGAAGGTATTCAGAATATGTGTGCTACCCAAATAATAAGTCTTTGAGAACAGGTTTCTCAAGCCGGGTGTCGCATTAGATCAGTGTCTCATCTCCAAAATGTTTCCAAAATGCATCACAAACTGCTTGAGAAACTGTTCTACTATGATAATTGGTGATAAAAATAAATGATGTTCAATAAGATGTGTTTACTTACTTGTGTTTACTAACTGTTTATTCAGTTAAACATGAATTTTGAACTGTAGGCCTACATAAGCTCCAAACAGCGAATTCTGATGAGCTTAATCAGACTAAAGTCAGCACTGAACTAAACAGAAATGGAATTAAGACGTGGAGTATGCAGATTTTAGTGGCATTATTGAAGTAAACACCGCGGTCTTTAGGACCTTGCGCCATATGTTCCGACAAGGTCCACACGCGGCTGTCAGAAAGGACTGCACACACACATACACAAATACACACACACACACACAAGTTTTTTTTCTTCTTACCATTTGGCATGCGTTATTAAACTCCATAACTCTCTCACCTGTCCTTACTCCGTATTTGCGTCTATAATACCCCAGTTTGTCACGAAGGAATAAATGAAAAGTGAAACTGCAGTTAGAGTCAGGCATCCTGCTGATTTGATTCAAAAGAGCAGACGGCTCACCGGTCAGGTATACATCCGCGGTAATATATCAAGGTGAAAGTCATCATAGCTTGCGTAGAATAGACCCAGCTCCCAACCCAACTTTGAGAATAGATTAACGGCGATATTTTTTTTATCGCGCGATAAGAGTCTCGCGTTAACGCAGCACGTTAACGCCGTTAACGGCCCAGCACTAGTATCTTTGCGTGTGCGCAACAAGCTGCGCACCCGAGAGAGTGTTCAACACGATGGGGAACATAGTGTGCCTCAAGATCCCATCAGAGATGGTCAACATGGGTTTCCTGGCAAAGACCATGTAGACTGCACTGTTAATAAAAAAAATGCAGTGTTTTTGTTTATTTATTTTAAGACTGCCGACCTGTCATTTTTGTAGCCTAATGTCATTTGGAAGTTTTTTTATATTTGTTTCTTGTTCATTCCTTTAATCTTATTTAAACTTTGTGCTATTTAATCACTTATCTTTTTATTTTATTTTCTTATTCGTTTTAAAAATATTCTAACATAAGTAATAAACGTTCTATGGTTGTTATTTGTTTGGTTCCAATTTTCAGGTTTTTTTTTCAGCCTGTAGCATTGTTGTTGTTTTTTTCATTATGTTAATAAAAGTTCTGTGTTTAATAACAGTGATTTTTTGTAGTTTGACCCGAGTTGCCAATTCCCGAAAACTGAAAGTGAAAGTATAATACGCACGCATTTATAAGCTATTTAAAAGCAGGAAAAAAGAGGAAAAGAGGAAACACCCACCCCCACGGTGATACCGGTATTACCGGTGTTGTCACATGTCGATTAACCGGTGGGGAAATTTCCTCATCGTCACAACCCTACTTGACATTAACTGTTTTGATCACCAGCCACTGTGGCTAGTAGTTTTCCACTGTTACTAGCCACTCGCCATTTTCACTAGCCACAATTTTTGGTTGGGAAAATATATTTTATATGCATAAATTTGACTTTGGCATGCTAAAATTACTTCATTTAGATTGTGTTTTTTCCACTTGCCTCCACGTTCATTTACCTGTTTTTTGTTTATGATCTTACTTAATGAGCATGAGCAAATGGGTTATGCTTTCATAAAGTGTCACATTGTAATTAGTTTTGTTTCACAGGACTTTTCAGGGCTCAACACAATAAGGATTTACCTTTTTTTTTCTCTGGCCACACCAAACTAATTATTTCCTTGCCACAAATGTTAAATAATGTGTCAAAACAAGCAAAAGACTGCTGTATACATACACTTTATTCAACAAAACAGCTGACAATTAAACACTATAAATTCTCACGCATCTAAAACTGCACAGTGGTCTGTTCTGGCCCCCAGATCACCAGTTAACTATGCATACAACAACACATTAAAGCAATATTATTGTAAAGGATGATTATTAAACTATATTAACAAGAATAACAGCAAGCAAAAGAAAGCAGGTAAAAAACATTCTGTGCGCGATAATGAAAGGATGATGCCGCGCACACGGTTAATGTTAGGCCAATTAACAATCTGTTCAAAGAATGGTTAAAGCGAAAGCGGCAACAACTGCTGCTGCTTACAAAGACTATCCAGCCCCTTGAAGGACTGTGGGTGCACGAGCATCGCACTAGTTTCGTTTCCAGGCACGGTTGCTTCGAGTGAGGAAACGGCACAGGAGCTTTTAAACATTCGCGCGAATCAAATCATCTGTGCGCGCGACACTAAAGCCCTCATCAGGAAAGCCTGTCTCACTGTGCGCGTGATCCTCTCATTCGTTATTCACCTGCTTTCTTTTGCTCGCGCGAGAAAAGCTGTTTTTGTCAGTCGTGCTGCTTCTAGATTCTAAGATCACATTTGTACGCAAATAGACAAACGGTCATAAAGTAACAGTAACTAGCTGTACTGATGAGCTAGCACTGGCTATTAAAAAATGAGTTTCAGCCAGCCAAAGTGGCTAGTGGGAGTGCCTGTCTAACCCGCCACAGTTGGTGGGTGTTAATGTAAAGCCCTGTATATGTATATACAGTTGAAGTCAGAATTATTCGCCCCCCTTTGAATTTTTTTTTCTTTATTTAATATTTCCCTAATGATGTTTAACAGAGCAAGGACATTTTCACAGTATGTCTGATAATATTTTTTTTTTCTGGAGAAAGTCTTATTTGTTTTATTTCGGCTAGAATAAAAGCAGTTTAAAACATTTTAAACACCATTTTAAGGTCAAAATTATTAGCCCCTTTAAGCAATTTTTTTTCGATAGTCTACAGAACAAACCATCATTATACAATAACTTGCCTAGTTACCCTAGTTAACCTAGTTAAGCCTTTAAATGTCACTTTAAGCTGTATAGAAGTGTCTTGAAGAATATCTAGTCTAATATTATTTACTGTCATCATGGCAAAGATAAAATAAATCAGTTATTAGAGATGAGTTATTAAACTATTATGATTAGAGATGTGTTGAAGAAATCTGGTCTCTGTTAAACAGAAATTGGAGAAAAAAATAAACAGGGGGGCTAATAATTCAGGGGGGGGGGGCTAATAATTCTGACTTCAACTGTCTATATATATATATATATATATATATATATATATATATATATATATATATATATATATATATATATATATATATATGTGTGTGTATATATGTGTATACTCAATGAGCACACATACACATATTCACTGACCACTCACACACACATATACACCCTCAATGGGCAAATCCAATCTCCAGAATTTACACCTGTGAATCTACAAAGCTGTCAAACGGACTGTGTGTTTCCTAGCGACAGACGCGGCCCTTCACATTCATAAATTAGGCAAAGCACAGAGAGAGAGAGAGAGAGAGAGAGAGAGAGAGAGAGAGGCAGGCTCCTCTGGGCCCGCCGGAGGCCTCGTCCCCTCATCAGTGCATGCTATCCCTGAGCACAACTGTCCATTATCAAAGCCCCTTTCTGTTCACTCAGCAGCCATATTTACAACACCTCCCGGCAGCTCTTTTAACCATCAAACATCATCTCTATAATATATAGCAGAATATACAGATATAATACGGCCCTATATGAACATACAATTACAGTTTATATATCTGAACATATATGCACATATCTGAAACTCAAATGGCTGAAAAATAAGTAAATGACAACCCATGTGAATGGTCAAATGTAGTCAAATGTATGTTTATTATACAGTAGTATTTGTATTTCTTGTTGATGAATGCTGCACAGCACACTGTAGTGTTAATTACAGAGAATGGATAAACTGTAATATAAATACTTTAGTTTTTACTACAGTAAACTGTGGTGTATTGGAGTATATATACCTTATAGATGTAGAAGCTACAGTATTGGGTCATTTGTTTAGATCACTATAGTTTTTGTGTTACCATAGCAACTGTAGAATCTCCACAACAGATTAATCACTATAGTTGTTGTTACCATAGCAACTGTAGAATCTCCACAACAGATTAATCACTATAGTGCTTGTTACCATAGGAACTGTTGAATCACCACAACTGATTAATCAATATAGTTATTGTTACCATAGCAAGTGTAGATTCACCACAACTGATTAATCACTATAGTTGTTGTGTTACCATAGCAACTGTAGAATCTCCACAACAGATTAATCACTATAGTTGTTGTTACCATAGCAACGGTAGAATCTCCACAACAGGTTAATCACTATAGTTGTTGTTACCATAGCAACTGTAGAATCTCCACAACAGATTAATCACTATAGTTGTTGCGTTACCATAGCAACTGTAGAATCTCCACAACAGGTTAATCACTATAGTAGTTGTTACCATAGCAACTGTAGAATCTCCACAACAGATTAATCACTATAGTTGTTGTTACCATAGCAACGGTAGAATCTCCACAACAGATTAATCACTATAGTTGTTGTTACCATAGCAACGGTAGAATCTCCACAACAGGTTAATCACTATAGTTGTTGTTACCATAGCAACTGTAGAATCTCCACAACAGATTAATCACTATAGTTGTTGCGTTACCATAGCAACTGTAGAATCTCCACAACAGGTTAATCACTATAGTAGTTGTTACCATAGCAACTGTAGAATCTCCACAACAGATTAATCACTATAGTTGTTGTTACCATAGCAACTGTAGAATCTCCACAACAGATCAATCACTATAGTAGTTGTTACCATAGCAACTGTAGAATCTCCACAACAGATTAATCCATATAGTTTTTGTTAACATAGCAACTGTAGAATCTCCACAACAGATTAATCACTATAGTTGTTGTTACCATAGCAACTGTAGAATCTCCACAACAGATTAATCACTATAGTTGTTGTTACCATAGCAACTGTAGAATCTCCACAACAGATTAATCACTATAGTTGTTGTTACCATAGCAACTGTAGAATCTCCACAACAGATCAATCACTACAGTTTTTGTGTTACCATAGCAACTGTAGAATCACAGCAAGAGATTAATTCAAGCTCTAAACTACAATATGGATTAAAACACTATAGTATACTGTACTTTACTATAATTACAACAGTATTTTATAATATCATATTGTATGTATAGTCCAAACATGAATGCTTACATTTGTACCAAATATTTAGATTCATGCATTTATCAGATGTTTTTATCCTACAGTTGAGTTCCTGCATTCCCTGGCAGTAAAGCGCTGTAGGAAACACTATGGATCCCTGCGGTCGGACGACACGCCTCAGTTCCGGCCGCACCAAAGACATTTTTCAGTGCAAGATAAACTCAATGGCTTGTGACGTGTGTTTTCACACTCGGTTTATTTCAGGAGTCTGAGTGCAGTTACATGTGAACGCTCCAGACCAACTCCAAAGTGAAGGCTAAATGCTTCAGGTTCATTTTACTTTACTGCAGACTTTTAAACGACGTACAGTTTAGGATGAAAATAAAGCCTCAGGGCTTTAACCCAAGCACTTTGCAATGGCAGCTTATTTTTCCATCATGGTCACGGAATAAAAAAGAAAAAAAAAGTAAATGCAACATTTTAGATCACAGGTTAGACTTCCCTCTTTTAGAATCGCAAGTTTGTTTGTCAAAGATTATATGAATTTACATCTCACAGTTTTGGACTTTTTCTAGTAATTCTAAATTGACATCTCACATCTCGGTCATTTATCTTGTAATTTGAATTTACATCCTGCAGTTCTCACTTTTTCTAGTAATTTTGCATTTAAATCTAATAAAACAGACTTTTATTTTGCAAATTTGGGTTTACATCTCACAATTCTGACTTTAACTTGAAAATTTGGGTTTAAATCTCATAAATCAGACTTTTATCTTGTAATTTTGAGTTTACTTCTCAGAATACAGACGTTTATCTGGTAATTCTGAAATTTTATCTCACAATTCTGACTTTTATCTTGTAATTCTGAGTTTACATCTCACAGTTTAGACTTATCTTGTAATTCTCAGATTACATTTCACGATTCTGACTTTTATTTTGCAATTCTGAGTTTATATCTCACAATACAGGCTTTTATCTTGTAATTCTGCATTTACAACTCACAATTCAGACTTTTATCTTGTAATTTTGAGTTTACGCATTACAATTCTGACTTTTATCAGGTAATTCTGAGTTTACATCTCACAATTAAGACTTATCTTAAAATTTTGAATTTAGACTTCACAATTCTGACTTCCATCTTGTAATTCTGCATATACATCTCACAATTCAGACTTTTATCTTGTAATTCTAAATTTACATCTCCTAATTCAGACTTTTATCTTGTAATTATAAGTTTACACCTCATGGTTGAGGCTTTTATCTTGTAATTCTGAGTTTACACCTCACAATTTTGACTTTTATCTTATTTTTCTGATTTTACATTTCACAATTCTGACTTTTATTTTGTAATTCTTAGTTTACATCTCAATTCAGACTTTTATCTTGTAAATCTGTGTTTACATCTCACAGTTTTGACGTTTATCTTGTAATTCTGCATTTACATCTCTCAATTCTGACTTTTATCTTGTAAATTTGGGTTTATATCGCACTATTCTGACTTTTATCTTGTAATATTGAATTTACATCTCACATTACAGACTTTTATCTTGTAATTCTGAGTTTACGTCTCACAATTCAGACTTTTATCTGGTAATTCTGAAATTTTATCTCACAATTCAGACTTTTATCTTGTAATTCTGAGTTTACATCTCACAATACAGACTTTTATCTTGTAATTTAGAGTTTACATTTCACAATTCTGAGTTTTATCTTGTAATTCTGAGTTTATATCTCACAGTTCTTTTATTTTCTTTACTAATTCTGAATATACGTCTCAGAATTATGACTTTTATCTTGCAATTCTGAAATTACATCTTATAATTCAGACTTTGATCTAATAATTCTGAATTTTATCTTGTGATTCTGAGTTATTTCTGGTAATCTTAAAGTTTTCAATGCACAATTAAAGTGAAAAACATCTTACAATAGACATTTGCGACAGCATTGTAAACCCCATTCAGTGTTTGTCCAGTTTTGTACCTGATGCAGATGTTGCTGCACTGAGTTTATGACCCTGACAGAGAGAGAGAGAGATGATAATGAGCGAGAGACAAGCAGGCTTTATGGAGCTGATGGAGGCGTCTTAATGTCTTCAGCATATGGAGCTGCTGTATAAATCCAGCGCCAGAGAAACGTGAGCTCCTGCGCTGGTTTATTTAACCGCTTCGGGTTAGTTTAGCCCACATGTGGCTGCAATAAAGCTCCTGTAACACACACACCTTTGTTTTAGCCTTTCTCTGGATCCATTTCAAACTCAAAAACACACACTTGTTCAGCTATATTTAAATGAAAGCATATGATATAACATACTGTCATATAACAAAATTCAATTTGAAATGGAGTATGTAACATCGCAATGGAATATGGAAATGGAAAATGCAAAACAGCAACATGATATTCAAAATGGCAATTAATTATGTAAATAGAAATGTAATATGTAAACGACAATGGAATATGTAAAATCAGCAAAGAAATATGAAAATTGAATATGTGTAACCGCAATGTAATATGGAAATGGAATAAGTAAAATGGCACTGTAATATGTAAAACGGTAAAAGAATATGTAAAACGACAATGGAATAAGTGTAATGGCAATGTAATATGTGTAACGGCAATGGAATATGTAACACGGCAGTGAAATATATAGAACAGGAATGAAATATACAAAACGGCAAATTGAATATGTAAACGACAATGGAATATGTAAAATCAGCAATGGAATATGTAAAATCAGCAATGGAATATGTAAAATCAGCAATGGAATATGTAAAATCAGCAATGGAATATGTAAAATCGGCAATGGAATATGTAAAATCAGCAGTGAAATATGTAAAATCAGCAATGGAATATGTAAAATCAGCAATGGAATATGTAAAATCGACAATGGAATATGTAAAATCAGCAGTGGAATATGTAAAATCAGCAGTGAAATATGTAAAATCAGCAATGGAATATGTAAAATCAGCAACGGAATATGTAAAATCGACAATGGAATATGTAAAATCAGCAGTGGAATATGTAAAATCAGCAATGGAATATGTAAAATCAGCAGTGGAATATGTAAAATCAGCAGTGGAATATGTAAAATCGGCAATGGAATATGTAAAATCAGTAGTGGAATATGTAAAATCGGCAATGGAATATGTAAAATCGGCAATGGAATATGTAAAATCGGCAATGGAATATGTAAAATCGGCAATGGAATATGTAAAATCAGCAGTGGAATATGTAAAATCGGCAATGGAATATGTAAAATCAGCAGTGGGCTGAAAATAAAAGAATTGTGAGATATAAACTCAGAATTACAAGATAAAAGTCTGAATTGTGAAATGTAAACTCTAAATTACAAGATAAAAGTCTGTATTGTGAGATGTAAGGCAAGGCAAGGCAAGTTTATTTATATAGCACATTTCATACACAGTGGCAATTCAAAGTGCTTTACATAAACAGGAATAAAAAAGACAAGTGTAAGAAAAAATAAAAACAGATAATAAAAAACAGATAAAAAAATATGTTAAAACAGGTTGTAAAAGAATGAAAAAGAAGAGAAAAACATAATAGTGCGATCTGTCGGAAGTAGCACAGTGCTCATTCAGTAAAGGCACAGCTAAAGAGATGTGTTTTCAGTCTGGATTTGAATCTGCCTAATGTTGGAGCACATCTGATCATTTCTGAGAGTTGATTCCAGTGGAATATGTAAAATCGGCAATGGAATATGTAAAATCAGCAGTGGAATATGTAAAATCGTCAATGGAATATGTAAAATCAGCAATGGAATATGTAAAATCGGCAACAGAATATGTAAAATCAGCAGTGGAATATGTAAAATCGGCAATGGAATATGAAAAATCGGCAGTGGAATATGTAAAATCAGCAGTGGAATATGTAAAATTGGCAATGGAATATGTAAAATTGGCAGTGGAATATGTAAAATTGGCAATGGAATATGTAAAATCAGCAGTGGAAAATGTAAAATCAGCAGTGGAATATGTAAAACCGGCAATGGAATATGTAAAATCAGTAGTGGAATATGTAAAATCGGCAATGGAATATGTAAAATCAGTAGTGGAATATGTAAAATTGGCAATGGAATATGTAAAATCAGCAGTGGAATATGTAAAATCGGCAATGGAATATGTAAAATCAGTAGTGGAATATGTAAAATCAGCAGTGAAATATGTAAAATCAGCAGTGGAATATGTAAAATCGGCAATGGAATATGAAAAATCGGCAATGGAATATGAAAAATCGGCAGTGGAATATGTAAAATCAGCAGTGGAATATGTAAAATCAGCAGTGGAATATGTAAAATTGGCAATGGAATATGTAAAATCAGCCGTGGAATATGTAAAATCAGCAGTGGAATATGTAAAATCAGCAGTGGAATATGTAAAATCGGCAATGGAGTATGTAAAATCAGTAGTGGAATATGTAAAATCGGCAATGGAATATGTAAAATCAGTAGTGGAATATGTAAAATTGGCAATGGAATATGTAAAATCAGCCGTGGAATATGTAAAATCGGCAATGGAATATGTAAAATCAGCAGTGGACTATGTAAAATCGGCAATGGAATATGTAAAATCAGCAGTGGAATATGTAAAATCAGCAGTGGAGTATGTAAAATCAGCAGTGGAATATGTAAAATCGGCAATGGAATATGTAAAATCAGCAGTGGAATATGTAAAATCGTCAATGGAATATGTAAAATCAGCAATGGAATATGTAAAATCGGCAATGGACTATGTAAAATCGGCAATGGAATATGTAAAATCAGCAGTGGAATATGTAAAATCGTCAATGGAATATGTAAAATCAGCAATGGAATATGTAAAATCAGCAGTGGACTATGTAAAATCGGCAATGGAATATGTAAAATCAGCAGTGGAATATGTAAAATCAGCAGTGGAGTATGTAAAATCAGCAGTGGAATATGTAAAATCAGCAGTGGAATATGTAAAATCGGCAATGGAATATGAAAAATCGGCAGTGGAATATGTAAAATCAGCAGTGGAATATGTAAAATTGGCAATGGAATATGTAAAATCAGCAGTGGAATATGTAAAATTGGCAATGGAATATGTAAAATCAGCAGTGGAATATGTAAAATCAGCAGTGAAATATGTAAAACCGGCAATGGAATATGTAAAACCGGCAATGGAATAAGTAAAATCAGTAGTGGAATATGTAAAATCGGCAATGGAATATGTAAAATCAGTAGTGGAATATGTAAAATT
The DNA here is from genome assembly GCA_903798195.1 of Danio kyathit. Taxonomy (NCBI): domain Eukaryota; kingdom Metazoa; phylum Chordata; class Actinopteri; order Cypriniformes; family Danionidae; genus Danio; species Danio kyathit. The sequence goes on along the minus strand of LR812533.1, from coordinate 58,166,865 downwards.
GGCAATGGAATATGTAAAATCAGCAGTGTAAAATCGGAAATGGAATATGTAAAATCAGTAGTGGAATATGTAAAATCGGCAATGGAATATGTAAAATCAGTAGTGGAATATGTAAAATCGGCAATGGAATATGTAAAATCAGTAGTGGAATATGTAAAATCGGAAATGGAATATGTGTAACGGCAACGTAATATGTGTAACGGCAATGTAATATGTAAAACAGCAATGGAATATTTAAACAGAAGTGGGATGTGTAAAGAGCAATGGAATATGTAAATTGGCAATAGAATATACAAAAAAAACTGAATATGCAAAGCAGTAATAGAATATGTAAAACAGCAATGGAATATCTAAACAGAAGTGGGATGTCTAAAGAGCAATGGAATATGTAAATTGGTAATAGAATATTCAAAAAAACTGAATATGCAAAGCAGTAATAGAATATGTAAAACAGCAATTGAATATCTAAACAGAAGTGGGATGTCTAAAGAGCAATGGAATATGTAAATTGGCAATAGAATATTCAAAAAAAACTGAATATGCAAAGCAGTAATAGAATATGTAATACAGCAATGGAATATCTAAACAGAAGTGGGATGTCTAAAGAGCAATGGAATATGTAAATTGGTAATAGAATATTCAAAAAAACTGAATATGCAAAGCAGTAATAGAATATGTAAAACAGCAATGGAATATCTAAACAGAAGTGGGATGTGTAAAGAGCAATGGAATATGTAAATTGGTAATAGAATATACAAAAAATGTAATATGTAAAACGGTAAAAGAATATGTAAAACAGCAATGGAATAAGTGTAATGGCAACGTAATATGTGTAACGACAATGGAATATGTAACACGGCAGTGAAATATATAGAACAGGAATGAAATATACAAAACGGCAAATTGAATATGTAAACAACAATGGAATATGTAAAATCAGCAGTGGAATATGTCAAATCGGCAATGGAATATGTAAAATCAGCAGTGGAATATGTAAAATCGGCAATAGAATATGTAAAATCAGCAGTGAAATATGTAAAATCGGCAATGGAATATGTAAAATCAGCAGTGGAATATGTAAAATCAGTAGTGGAATATGTAAAATCAGCAATGGAATATGTAAAATCAGCAGTGGAATATGTAAAATCGGCAATAGAATATGTAAAATCTGCAGTGAAATATGTCAAATCGGCAATGGAATATGTAAAATCAGCAGTGGAATATGTAAAATCAGTAGTGGAATATGTAAAATCAGCAATGGAATATGTAAAATCGGCAATGGAATATGTAAAATCAGTAGTGGAATATGTAAAATCGGCAATGGAATATGTAAAATCAGCAATGGAATATGTAAAATCAGCAGTGGAATATGTAAAATCGGCAATGGAATATGTAAAATCAGCAGTGGAATATGTAAAATCGGCAATGGAATATGTAAAATCAGCAGTGGAATATGTAAAATCGGCAATGGAATACGTGTAACGGCAATGTAATATGTAAAACAGCAATGGAATATGTAAAACAGCAATGTAATATGTAAAATCAGTAGTGGAATATGTAAAATCGGCAATGGAATATGTAAAATCAGTAGTGGAATATGTGAAATCGGCAATGGAATATGTGTAACAGCAACGTAATATAGGTAACGGCAATGTAATATGTAAAACAGCAATGGAATATTTAAACAGAAGTGGGATGTGTAAAGAGCAATGGAATATGTAAATTGGTAATAGAATATACAAAAAAACTGAATATGCAAAGCAGTAATAGAATATGTAAAACAGCAATGGAATATTTAAACAGAAGTGGGATGTGTAAAGAGCAATGGAATATGTAAATTGGTAATAGAATATACAAAAAAAACTGAATATGCAAAGCAGTAATAGAATATGTAAAACAGCAATGGAATATCTAAACAGAAGTGGGATGTCTAAAGAGCAATGAAATATGTAAATTGGTAATAGAATATACAAAAAATGTAATATGTAATATGTAATATGTAATACGGTAAAAGAATATGTAAAACAGCAATGGAATAAGTGTAATGGCAATGTAATATGTGTAACGACAATGGAATATGTAACACGGCAGTGAAATATATAGAACAGGAATGAAATATACAAAACGGCAAATTGAATATGTAAACAACAATGGAATATATAAAATCGGCAATGGGATATGTAAAATCAGCAATGTAATATGTAAAATCAGTAGTGGAATATGTAAAATTGGCAATAGAATATGTAAAATCAGTAGTGAAATATGTAAAATCGGCAATGGAATATGTAAAATCAGCAATGTAATATGTAAAATCAGCAGTGGAATATGTAAAATCAGTAGTGGAATATGTAAAATCAGCAGTGGAATATGTAAAATCAGTAGTGGAATATGTAAAATCAGCAGTGGAATATGTAAAATCAGTAGTGGAATATGTAAAATCGGCAATGGAATATGTAAAATCGGCAGTGGAATATATAAAATCAGTAGTGGAATATGTAAAATCGGCAATGGAATATGTAAAATCAGCAGTGGAATATGTAAAATCAGCAGTGGAATATGTAAAATCAGCAGTGGAATATGTAAAATCAGTAGTGGAATAAGTAAAATCGGCAATGGAATATGTAAAATCAGTAGTGGAATATGTAAAATCGGCAATGGAATATGTAAAATCAGCAGTGGAATATGTAAAATCAGTAGTGGAATATGTAAAATCAGTAGTGGAATATGTAAAATCAGCAGTGGAATATGTAAAATCTGTAGTGGAATATGTAAAATCAGCAATGGAATATGTAAAATCTGCAGTGGAATATGTAAAATCTGTAGTGGAATATGTAAAATCAGCAGTGGAATATGTAAAATCAGCAGTGGAATATGTAAAATCAGTAGTGGAATATGTAAAAATCAGCAGTGGAATATGTAAAATCAGTAGTGGAATATGTAAAATCAGTAGTGGAATATGTAAAATCTGCAATGGAATATGTAAAATCAGCAGTGGAATATGTAAAATCGGCAATGGAATATGTGTAACGGCAACATAATATGTGTAACGGCAATGTAATAATTAAAACAGCAATGAAATATTTAAACAGAAGTGGGATGTGTAAAGAGCAATGGAATATGTAAATTGGCAATAGAATATACAAAAAAACTGAATATCCAAAGCAGTAATAGAATATGTAAAACAGCAATGGAATATTTAAACAGAAGTGGGATGTCTAAAGGGCAATGGAATATGTAAATTGGTAATAGAATATACAAAAAAAAAAAAACTGAATATGCAAAACAGAAATGAAATATGTAAAGAGCAATGGAATATGTAAAATGGTAATGCAATGTACAAAAAACAGAATATGCAAAACAGAAATGGAATATGCAAAACAGAAATGAAATATGTAAAACAGCAATGGAATATGTAAATTGTATATTCAAATTTTACTTTATATATTCCATTATTGTTTTTGCATATTCATTACCTTTTCAAAAAATTACTGATTCTGCTATACTTGTGGGGACATTTGGTTGCCATAACACAATGAATACGAGACACACACACACACACACACACGCACGCATGCACACACACACACACACACACTCTGACCCTCAGCTAAAGCACTGTATTTTAGTTTCTGCTTTAAAACAGAGTAAATGAATGTGCGTTTGATCTCTCTGCTCTGCTGGCTTTTATATGACAGTGCCATTTTCTGCTCGGCCTGGAGAACAAACAGAAAGTCATAAAAGTGTCAGCAGTCATCCATCAGTCCTGACGGCACATCCACCGCACTCAACTCTACAGCGCACGCTCTATTCTACTCTATTAAACTCTACAGCACCGCTTCTCACTCTAATGCTTCCTATGCAGGTTTTGGCTTCACACATCTCCAAAGCTGGGTTTATTCATTCAAGAATATAGTCAATTCTAAAAAATATATAGAATAAAATCTATAGTGAAATATATTGTGAGATATTATTATAACTCAAGAATATATAGTCAATTGTAATTTATATCTGTAATGTAAAGCTGATTTTTTTTAAAATCATTACTGCAGTGTAATGGAACAGCAATGGAATATGTAAAACAGAAATGGAATATGCAAAACTGGAATGTAATATACAAAACGGCAATGAAATAAGCAAAATGTCAATGAATATGCAAAACTGGAATGGAATATACAAAAAAGCAAAATGATGTGCAAAACTTCAACAGATTATGTAAAACAGTATTTTAATATGCAAAACAACACTGACATATGTAAAACGCCCATGGAATATACACAAAAACTGAATATGTAACACAAATGAAATATGCAAAACAACAATGAAATGTGTAAAACCGTAATGGAAAATGTAAAACGATACTGGAATATACAAAAAATGTGATATGTAAAACTGCAACAGAATATGTAAATCAGGCTGTAATATGCAAAACTGCAACAAAATATGTAAAACAGGATGTATTATGTAAAACCACAACAGAATATGTAAATCAGGCTGTAATATGCAAAACCGCAACAGTATATGTAAATCAGGATGTAATATGCAAAACTGCAACAGAATATGTAAGTCAGACTGTAATATGCAAAACCGCAACCGAATATGTAAATCAGGCTGTAATATGCAAAACCGCAACAGAATATGTAAAACAGGATGTAATATGCAGAACCGCAACAGAATATGTAAATCAGGATGTAATATGCAAAACTGCAACAGAATATGTAAAACAAGATATAATATGCAAAACTGCAGCAGAATATGTAAATCAGGCTGTAATATGCAAAACCGCAACAGAATATGTAAATCAGGCTGTAATATGCAAAACCGCAACAGAATATGTTAATCAGGATGTAATATGCAAAACTGCAACAGAATATGTAAGTCAGACTGTAATATGCAAAACAGCAACCGAATATGTAAATCAGGCTGTAATACGCAAAACCGCAACAGTATATGTAAATCAGGATGTAATATGCAAAACTGCAACAGAATATGTAAGTCAGACTGTAATATGCAAAACAGCAACCGAATATGTAAATCAGGCTGTAATATGCAAAACCGCAACAGAATATGTAAAACAGGATGTAATATGCAGAACCGCAACAGAATATGTAAAACAGGATGTAAAATGCAAAACCGCAACAGAATATGTAAAACAGGATGTATTATGCAAAACCGCAACCGAATATGTAAATCAGGCTGTAATATGCAAAACCGCAACAGAATATGTAAAACAGGAAGTAATATGCAAAACCGCAACAGAATATGTAAAACAGGATGTATTATGTAAAACCGCAACAGAACATGTAAATCAGGCTGTAATATGCAAAACTGCAACAGAATATGTAAATCAGGATGTAATATGTAAAACCGCAACAGAACATGTAAATCAGGCTGTAATATGCAAAACTGCAACAGAATATGTAAATCAGGCTGTAATATGCAAAACTGCAACAGAATATGTAAAACAGGATGTAATATGCAAAACTGCAACAGAATATGTAAAACAGGATGTAATATGCAAAACTGCAACAGAATATGTAAATCAGGCTGTAATATGCAAAACCGCAACCGAATATGTAAAACAGGATGTATTATGTAAAACTGCAACAGAATATGTAAAACAGGATGTAATATGCAAAACCGCAACAGAATATGTAAATCAGGCTGTAATATGCAAAACCGCAACAGAATATGTAAATCAGGCTGTAATATGCAAAACCGCAACAGAATATGTAAAACAGGATGTATTATGCAAAACCGCAACAGAATATGTAAAACAGGATGTAATATGCAAAACTGCATCAGAATATGTAAAACAGGATGTAATATGCAAAACTGCAACAGAATATGTAAAACAGGCTGTAATATGCAAAACTGCAACAGAATATGTAAAACAGGATGTAATATGCAAAACCGCAACAGAATATGTAAAACAGGATGTATTATGCAAAACCGCAACAGAATATGTAAATCAGGCTGTAATATGCAAAACCGCAACAGAATATGTAAAACAGGATGTAATAAGCAAAACTGCAACAGAATAAGTAAATCAGGCTGTAATATGCAAAACGGCATCAGGATATGTAAAACAGGCTGTAATATGCAAAACTGCAACAGAATATGTAAAACAGGATGTAATATGCAAAACCGCAACAGAATATGTAAAACAGGATGTAATAGGCAAAACTGCAACAGATTATGTAAAACAGGATGTAATAGGCAAAACTGCAACAGAATATGTAAAACAGGATGTAATATGCAAAACTGCAACAGAATATGTAAATCAGGCTGTAATATGCAAAACCGCATCAGAATATGTAAATCAGACTGTATTATGCAAAACCGCATCAGAATATGTAAATCAGGCTGTAATATGCAAAACTGCAACAGAATATGTAAAACAGGATGTAGAAAGCAAAACTGCAACAGAATATGTAAATCAGGATGTAATATGCAAAACTGCAACAGAATGTGTAAAACAGGATGTAGAAAGCAAAACTGCAACAGAATATGTAAATCAGGATGTAATATGCAAAACTGCAACAGAATATGTAAATCAGGATGTAATATGCAAAACTGCAACAGAATATGTAAATCAGGATGTAATATGCAAAACTGCAACAGAATATGTAAATCAGGCTGTAATATGCAAAACTGCAACAGAATATGTAAATCAGGCTGTAATATGCAAAACTGCAACAGAATATGTAAATCAGGATGTAATATGCTAAACTGCAACAGAATATGTAAATCAGGCTGTAATATGCAAAACTGCAACAGAATATGTAAATCAGGATGTAATATGCAAAACCGCAACAGAATATGTAAATCAGGCTGTAATATGCAAAACTGCAACAGAATATGTAAATCAGGATGTAATATGCAAAACTGCAACAGAATATGTAAATCAGGCTGTAATATGCAAAACCGCAACAGAATATGTAAATCAGGATGTAATATGCAAATCAGGAATGGAATATGTAAACGGAAATGGAATCTGTAAAACAGCAATGTAATATACAAAAAAGCAATATGGAATGCAAAACTGGAACAGAATATGTAAATCAGGCTGTAATATGCAAAACTGCATCAGAATATGTAAAATAGGAATGTAATATGCAAAACAGCAACGAAATATGCAAAGAGCAATGGAATATGTAAAATGCCATTGGAATATACAAAAAAATTAATATGTAAAACATGAATGAAAAATGCAAAACAATAATGGAATGTGTAAAATTGTAATGGAATATACAAAAAAGCAATGTGGTATGCAAAACTGAATTTTTTAACTAGACATGATTTGAAAAGTCGTACACCTGTCTATATAAGGGCCCAGGGTTGACAGTGCATGTCAAAGCACAAACCAAGCATGAAGACAAAGGAATTGTCTGTAGACCTCTGAGACAGGATTGTCTCCAGGCACAAGGCTGGGGAAGGTTACAGAAACATTTCTGCTGCTATGAAAGCTCCAATGAGCACAGCGACCTCCATCATCTGTAAGTGGAAGATGGAGAACCACCAGGACTCTTCCTAGAGCTGGCCGGCCATCTAAGCTGAGTGATCGAGGGAGAAGAGTCTTAGTCAGGGAGATGATCAATAACCCGATGGTCACTCTGTCTGAGCTCCAGCGGAGAGAGGAGAACCTTACAGAAGAACAACCATCTGTGCAGCAATCCACCAATCAGGCCTGTATGGTAGAGTGGCCAGACTGAAGACACTCCCCGCCTGGAATCTGCCAAAAGGCATCTGAAGGACTCTCAGACCATCAGAAACTAAACTCTCTGGTCTGATGAGACTCAAATTGAACTCTTTGGAGTGAACGCCAGGCGTTACGTTTGGAGAACAGCAGGCAGCGCTCATCACCAGGCTAATAGCATCCCTACAGTGAAGCATGGTGGTGGCAGCATCATGCTGTGGGGATGTTTTTCAGCAGCAGGAACTGGAAGACTAGTCAGGATAGAGGGAAAGATGAATGCAGCAATGTACAGAGACATCCTGAATGAAGACCTGCTTCAGAGTGCTCTTGACCTCAGACTGGGGCGACGCTTCATCTTCCAGCAGGACAATGACCCAAAGCACACCGCCAAAATATCACTGGAGTGGCTTCACAACAACTCGGTGAATGTTCTTGAGTGGCCCAGCCAGAGCCCAGACCTAAATCCTATTGAACATCTCTGGAGAAATCTGAAAATGGCTGTACACCGTCGCTTGCCATCCAACCTGATAGAGCTTGAGAGGTACTGCAAAGAGGAATGGGCAAACATTCCCAAAGACAGGTGTGGCGAGCTTGTGGCATCATATTCAACAAGACCTGAGGCTGTAATCGCTGCCAAAGGACCATCAACAAAGTGTTGAGCAAAGGCTGTGAATACTGATGTACATGAGATTTATCAACTTTTATTTTGAATAAATGTGCAACAATTTCAAAAACTCTTTTCACATTGTCATTATGGGGGATTGTGTGTAGAATGTTGAGGAAATACATGAATTTAATCCATTTTGGAATAAGACAGTCACATAAAAACATGTGGACAATGTGAAGCGCTATCAATGCTTTCCGGATGCAATGAATTCATTCATTCATTCATTTTCTTGTCGGCTTTGTCCCTTGCGGGGTCGCCACAGCGGAATGAACCGCCAACTTATCCAGCACGATTTTACACAGCGGATGCCCTTCCAGCCGCAACCCATCTCTGGGAACTTCCACACACACATTCACACTCATACACTATGGACAATTTAGCTTACCCAATTCACCTGTACTGCATGTCTTTGGACTGTGGGGGAAACCGGAGCACCCGGAGGAAACCCACGCGAACCCAGGGAGAACATGCAAACTCCACACAGAAACGCCAACTGACCCAGCCTAGCCGAGGTTCGAACCTGCGACCCAGCAACAATCTTGCTGTGAGGCAACAGCACTACCTACTGTGCCACTGGGTTGCCATGCACTGAATTGTCAATTGTAATTTATATCTGTGAGGTAAAGCTGAATTTTCAGCATCATTACTGCAGTTTTCAGTTTCGTATGATTCGTCAGATATCATTTATGTAGGATATCCTTTGGGCCCCGCCCACTAGTGCCCATCTCTCCCTCATCAGCATAAACAGCAGCCCTGAGTGAGAAGCAGCTGTCTGTCCATTAGCCATTAGAGTGTTTGAGCTGCTGAAGATAATGTCAGCATAGACTAAGAGGATTATAGATGTGGAGTTTTAGATGAAGCACACATGAACAGCGACAGGAGCGACATAGACTGACAGAAGCATGAAGCACACACTGAAGCACTCATGCACACCTGACCAGCACTGACAACACACACACTGCTGTTTTACATCTGTCACTATGCTGACGCACAGGCATCTGTAGCTCCGCCCTCTTCTGAAAAGAGCACAATCTCATTTAAATTTAAAGCGACAGTCACCAAAACACCACTATTAGGATTAAAGCCTGAAAGGGTCAGTTTCAGAGAGATAGAGAACATTATCTGTGTGATATCCTCAGCTCAAACTCAAACACACACACTCATCAGAGGCTTGTCAAAAGGGTCAGAATAGATACCCTTTAAAGCAACAATAAAAAACAGCCCAAATGTTCCTCAAGATGAGTGTATTTCAGTCACGAGCGTCACAGGAGGAGCCGCAGCTCATAATTGCTGCTGATGTAAAGTGGAGATGTTTATTGGTGTCAGATGATCAGCGTTTGTCTGCAAACCTCATTCACACTGAATGCTAAAGCAAGTTTGGATGGAAAAATCATAAACTGATCCGAGGAGGAAATAAACACATGCTGAGATTCAGAAGACAAACACGTGCTCACTCAAAACACACACACACACATGCTCATTCTTACACAAATACATGCTCGCTCACACATTCCCACACACACACGCTCAGTTAAAACCAGGGGCGTTGCTAGACATAAAGCTCTACTGGGGCACCCCCCACCCCTAAAAAAAAATAAAAATAAATAATAATAATAATAATAATAATTATGATTTTATATATATATATATATAAGGGCTGGGCGATATGGCAAAAAAAAAAATCTAGATTTTTTCATAAAGTTTGACCGATTTACGATTTCGATTTATTTATTTATTTATTTTTTATTACTGTGTAACTATAGTCAACTTAAAACATTACAACAACATGACTGAAGTAACAATCTCTTTATAAGTAACTTGAAAAACCATCTGGTTAAGGAACATGTATTTTTAATGGCCATACATACATAAATTGGTCAACAAGGTGTAGCCTATTACATTCCTATAGACAAATTCCTGCTTGACGTTTTAGAAAATATTTGTGCGTAGCTACACCACCCAGTATATATTACAGATCACCGTGAACAACAAAATACCCCACAGAAACTTAGATTTAAATGTCTATCTTATATTTAACTGAATCGTATAACAGCCTATAGCCGAAATGTTGAAAATTGCTCAGTTTATTTTTATAAAACATTTGTCAAAACATAGTGATATTTTTTTTTGGAGTAAAAACAATACCGACATTTAAGAATCCATATTTATTTTATTTATTCCTTCATTTTACTTGTTTATTGGTGCATATATGGGTTATGATTTAATTCATAGCTACAGTACCTTGGAGAGCTACTGTGCCGCTCCGTAAAGCTTTCAAGCTAAAGTCCAAATTAAAGAAAGATTTGACTTTCTGCGGTGACAGCCGACATTCACAACACGCAGTAACCGTCCTTCAGGTGGTGCGCAGGTATAAAATACAGATCGCGAACTGAAGAGCGGGGGTAGGAGGGGCACTTACGTTCCTTTTGGAAGGGCACTTTATATCCCGGACTCAAAAAGGCATGTACACTGCACAGGTTGAGCCCTATGTGTGCACGTGCCTGGTTCTCACCCAGATCAGAGCGATCTGTACTACCGAATACACCGCAGCATGCAATAAACTCACGCTCAGTCAGGCGAAGTAAAGGTCTCATTGCCTATATGTCAATCAAATTAATTAAGCTCTAGCCACGAATAAAACTTTTAGCCTATTTTATTATTTTGTGTAATGTATATAGTGTAATTAGGGCCGGAGCAAGCTGAACTGGCGCTCTAGGCGAACACCCTCAACCCGAAAGTGAAATAGAAACTTACCGGTTTGCGGATGAAAGAGGACCAGGAGGCGGTGGGTGTCGCGGATAAAAGTGAGAACCGGGGGGTTCTCGCTCACTATTCTGCCTAGGTCCTCTATGGATGCCCCGCCCCTGAGTGTTAAGCTGGATTTATACTTTCGCCTGGCGCCGCATCGCGTGCCTCCACTGACTGCGCGCGCACCTCGCGACAATGGGCTAGCGCTTGCGCTAAGCCAGCTGTTGTAGCTCATCAACAGAGCCGCGACGTCAACACACAGAATCTGTCAGCACAATTCAGCACGATTGTCTAACAGTTTAGAACGGTTTGGCACGATAGTGGAAAAGCTGCTTTAATATTTTTATTAAAAAAAATTGCGATTCCTCGATTTTATAAAAACGTAAATCGCCTTAAAACGTAAATTCGATTAATCGAAAAAAAATCGAAAAAAATCGGCCAGCCCTAATATATATATATATATTACACACGACAAATGATTAATAAATAAAAGTATTATTGCTATTGAACAATTATTATTCTATATTACAGAAATTAATCCTAAAAGTAACTGGAAAACAACGTAAAGACACAACTGGAGCGATGCTAAGATCATTTAAGAAATCTTTTGCATAAATAATAATTTCATTTGAATTAAATTCTACAGACAATTCTATAGAATACAAAAAAACGTTTTATAGAATTATCTGTTGTCTTAGACATGGCTGAGAATTCGGTTTATTAAGTCTTTACCTCCCTGACTCGTCAGCCCTCCTTTTTACTTCATAAAAATATCTATCAGGAGGCATGCTTAGTAATCACATTATTTAAACTTTAGTTTTGTCGACTTACAAAACTCACTGCGTGCCGTCACCTCCGCATAAAAGGCTCATACGGCGGTTTCACAATGCATAAGCGGCGCGTGAGCAGCAAGTACTTTGTTACTCGGCGTGCATGTTAACAACCGGGGCTCGCACCGGGAGAAGAGCAGCACGCCAAGCAGAGTCCAGCAGGAGCGGTGTGTGAGGCGCGCAGGTGGGGTTTTCTGTGCACATGCAGAGATGCGTCAGTTTGCTTTTTGATTAAACTACACTGCTTTCACCAGCGCTGGTTTGGTTGCACATAGAGAATAACGTCTTTATTCCGGGATTACCCCTGAAGAATCTAACTAAGGATCTGAGAATCCTTGTTGCAAACTTATGTGTGTGTTGTTTTAAGAAAGCAACCATGTGTTGTGTTTTATTTTATTTGTTTTTATTAATTTATTCTTCCTTTAATTATTTTATTTAATCATATGATCATTAGTCATTTATATAATTATCATTATATTATTTTATTGATCAGTAGTTCATGATTTGATTATTATTTGTCATTTTATTATGTTTTTTATATTTTATTATTACTATTTTAATATATTTATTGCTTTATTATTATTTCCATTTTCCCATATTGTTATAATCTTATGACTGTGGATTCAAGCAAAACTTGTTTTCATGAGTAAGAGATCAGAGAATGTCTCCATTTCAAGGTCTGTATAGTCTCTGGATGATGTTGTGAAGCAGTAATTTTCCATTGCTGTTGCTTGTAGTATAATAACACTTGTTGGATTTATCCTGGTCAGACGAAGTCTGAGCATTGAATCATACGCAACTAAGATTATTCAATAAACTCTGCTCTTTCTTTATCATCATTACTTCGTCTCCTGCTTCTGCTCCTCTCTGGTTTTCTCAGTCAACTCCTATATTGATAGGAGACTGTTAATTCAGTTGAATACTGGTTAACAGGTTTAGGTATTGGAAACTTTGCTCTCTTGTTGTCCATATACCTGGAGAAACAGACATTTCCTGACAAGATCTGGCGTCCGGGGCTGGATCGTATTTATCTGGCGTGGAGATGGTGGTCTAACACCCCTCTTAATAAATACACTTTGTATATGAAGTAAATCATAACTCCACACGTTTACTGGGGCACTGGCGGTTTTTACTGGGGCACATGCCCCAGTAAATTGGGTCTGGCGACGCCCCTGGTTAAAACACACCCAATAGTAACTGGATGCAGCCTTTATGATGCAAGCTGAGATTGCATATCTGAGTGATGCAATGTCATACACAATGCACTCAATGGAGCTAGTGATGTCACTGTGAGGGGCGGGGTTAGGTGAGCCCATTAAAAAGCATTGCATGCAGCTCGGATTGCATCTGCACCAGGTCTGCATCCAGACTCTTCTCAAACAGACAATAAGGGCTCTATTTTAATGATCTAGGCGCAAAGTCTAAACGCGCAAAAGCATTAAGGGCGTGTCTGAATCCACTTCTGCTATTTTAGGGATGGATAAATCCGCTCTGCGCCCCGGCGCATGGTCTAAATGGGCTATGCTGTTTCTCTTAATGAGTTCTGGGTGTGTTTTGAGAATAACCCGCATTAAACCAATCAGAGTCTCGTCTCTCATTCCCTTTAAGAGTCAGTTGTGTCTCTCCATTGTAACACTTCCTCTATGTAAGATGTTACTCTAAGGGAGTTCACAGAATTTCAATTTCAATCATACTGAAATGTCAAAACTTCACAAGCCTGTTTTTTATCTCTTTTCTTCTTGTTTAATTTCTCCACATGTAAACATAGACCACACAAAAGCAATCATTATATATAACTATGCAGTCACTGAAAATAAACAGTCTGTTAAATGATATAGCTGGTGAGATGTATATTATTTAGATGGTTAGAGTGCGATGCAATGATATCCACATCCTCTCTCTGGGAAAAACGATAGAGTAATGGAGAATTAATAGTCACTGACCGTCTCATTCCCAGTCTCAGGATATTCATATAGTTCATTCGCCAACGTTCCACACTTTCTGGAACAACCATTGATGATCATAAAGTTCCCTGAAACCCATTCAATGATCACCGTTTAGTCCATTTAAAGTATGCATCACCAGTCACCACATCTGAAAACCTCCAGGACAACAGGTCCTGTCTACATAAGAAATAAACATAGGGCAAATCACAACTAAATATTGAAAATACTCTCAAACTTAAACACTCATTCAATACTCACATTTGAGCAGCAACAATAATGTTCTCAAAGCAATCAGAACCAGAGTGGCTTGGTAGCCGTAGTTGGCATGCTGTTCCCTCTACCAAACACAACTCACTTGCTCTATGGTGACCTGGAATATATCCAGTTGTCACTTCCCTCTAGCGCAGCCTAGTGGCTCTTAGTCACATTGCAATCCCTACTTCTGACACCACAAGGAACTAAAACATAATTATCAAAATCATGCAATGTTTGTTTGTTACACCATGGTGTATTTGCTATTTACATGGCGACTTTATAAGTGTAAAAACTGAACGCTTCACTAGCGAGAAAACAGTTAAACAGAGCATCTGCAGCGCGAGGATAAAGAACGAGCCTCCTCCATTCAGCCTCTTTACTTTACTTTTACTCTTTACTCCTTTACTTTGGTAAAGGAAACGGTGGAAACTCACTCCACTGAACATCCATTAGCCCACATATTTAATCTCTAAGATTTGTGTCTAAACTATTTCTAAATTCAGTTCTAATCTCCAGCAAAGGAATAAATGAACAATAATAATGAAGTGTGGTCAAACAGCTGAGTTATATCCAAACACACGTCCTGTTCTTATGCCCCATATGGTGATGCAGACGCCTCCAAAACCCCACAGGTGGACAAATCTACACTTGTGTTTATTAAAACAGATATAAATATGCAGATAATAAATAATACTGATCATAATAATCACATTATACAGATGCAGATTATCATGAATAAACTGAAAAAGGTGGTGAAGAAGGCATGGAGGCAGTGGTGTTTATATTGATGTAGAAAATCATCATTTCTGTGTCATTTTAATCCTTTAATTGTTTTCATCTGTACAGATATTTGTGTGTTGCTGATCATCCTGTGTGTATTCAGCAGTGTGTAAGCGTTTAGATCTGCATTGGCGCATAACTAACGCGCTCTGCTGGACTTTAGAGCAGCTTTTAGTTGGTCAATGGTCTATTTCAGTTCCTCAACATAGCAACACACCAACAATGCACCTTAACACACCTCCTTGATAGACCAGCACACCCATGAGCCCACAGAGTGATGCAATGGATTTACTATTTAAACAACGTGACGCAAAACCTGAAAATTACTGTTGCGCTGGTCTTAAAATAGCAACAAATCACACCAAAAACATCTTGGGTCTTATTGTGCCGGCTGTATGACAGGCCCCACAGTCACATAAACTCAGACTCTCGCACGCACGCTCGAACGAATGAATGAACGAACGAACGAACGAACGAACGAACGAATGAACGAACGCACGAACGAACGAACGCACGCACGCACCAATAGCCGAGTGGTTAGTGCATCAACACATAGCACTGAGGTGCTCACGGCGACCCGAGTTCGATTCCCGGCTCAAGGTCCTTTGCCGACCCTTCCCCTCTCTCTGCCCCTCACACTTTCCTGTCGGTAAATCTCCACTGTCCTATCACAATAAAGGTGAAAACCCCTAAAAAAGAACACACACAAACATCACACTCACATACATGCCTACAGACACGTGCATGATCACTCACTCAAAACACACACACACAGTTACACACACACTCACAAAAATAGCTCAAAACACAATTACACATACTCACACACACTCACACACACACACACAAAATAGTTTAACACAGACACAGACACAGTTACACACACACACACAAAATAGCTCAAAACACAGACACAGTTACACACACACACACACACACAAAATAGCTCAAAACACAGACACAGTTACACACACACACACACACACACAAAATAGCTCAAAACACAGACACAGTTACACACACACACACACACAAAATAGCTCAAACACAGACACAGTTACACACACACACACACACACACACACAAAATAGCTCAAAACACAGACACAGTTACACACACACACACAAACTAGCTCAAAACACAGATACAGTTACACACACACACACTAGCTTAAAACACACACACACACAGTTACACACACACACACACACACACACAAACTAGCTTAAAACACACACACACAGACAGTTACACACACACACATCCAAAATAGCTCAAAACACACACACACAGTTACACACACACACACACAAAATAGCTCAAAACAGACAGTTACACACACACACACACAGCTCAAAACACAGTTACACACACACACACACTCAAAATAGCTCAAAACACAGACAGACACACACGCACACACACACGCTAAAAAACACACAAACACAATGCTCGCTCATACTTGCACACATACAAAAATCACACTCACAGACATGCTTACAGGCGTACGTGCACTCACTCACTCACTCAAAACACACATACACATACACACACACGCACACAAAAATAGCTCAAAACACAGACACAGTTACACACACACGCTCACTCAAAACACACACACGCTTGACCAAAAACACACAAACACATGCTCGCTCATATATACACACACACAACACACACTCGCTCAATCAAAACACACACAAAATCCCAGACATGCTTACAGACCTACAGACATGACAGACAGTCATACACACAGTCACACACAGCTCTACAGCCATTTGCAAACACACATTTCCCTTCATCTGAAGTCAGATCTGTACATTGTAAATCCGTCTTAAAATGACACCAAAAGCAGCAGTGATGGTAAAAATACAACATATGAAGCTTTCCTCAAATATTCCCCTAAAATAAACACAATAACGCCATACACAACTAAAGAAATCAATGTAACTGAACATAATCTGTAAGGAATAAATGTCTGATGGTCAGTGAAGTCAATTTCAATACACACTAGCTCATACAGTGCAGCAAATAAAACAGACATCATGTTTAAACACAAGCAACAACACACTTACATGCAAAGTTTTCCTCTGAACTCTCCTTTCAGCCTCTGTAAACTTGTCAGATTTGTGAGATGGAAATGGAGCGGTCTTCAACAGCTATGAATAAAAGTATAAATGGTCAAAGAAATACAAAAGATGACGTTAAATGTTAGTTTACGCACTGATTTATGCACTTTGCAGGTCAAATAACACATTTACAGCGGGGAAACGGCAGCCGGTTGACTAAATTACAGGCTGCACACTTCTGCTCTTAAACCATCAAGTCCAACTGATCCAGATATATAACACTACAGCTTTCTTCTCTAATCATTGACTATACCAGGGATATTATAGGTTTAAATAACAAAACAAATGAATAAATTAATTTATAAATTAATAAATAGAATAAATGTTAACTGGAAAATAATATATAATTTTTCAATAACATTATTTTTATGTATATATATATATTTTTTTTTAACATATATATATATATATATATATATATATATATATATATATATATATACACACACACACACACACACACACACACACACACACACACACACACACACACACACACATACATACATACATACAGCAAGGAAAATAAGTATTAAACACGTCACCATTTTTCTCAGAAAACATATTTCTAAAGGTGCTGTTGACTTGAAATTTTTCCTCAGATGTTGGTAACTGTCATGAACACCAGCGATCTTCACTCCATAGATCCATGGATGGCGGACAGGAAGTTCAGTTAATTAAGGCATAATGGGTATCGATATTCACAGGACAACCAAACGAACGTATCAAGACAAGTTTCAGAACAATAGGCAAAACTAGTCAAAAGTTATTAGCATTTCATGAAGTGTTGTTATAACGTTTGACCAAAAGGTGGCGCTGCGACAACTTTTTGAGCACCTTCAAGACACATACAAACTTTCATAACAATTCCCCAATGCTTTCGTAAAATATAGCAATTTTTGACATAATTCAAAATGGCTGACGGCCAAAGTGGCTGAACTGGGAAAATCAGACATCATTCGACTCGGCATGCTCCGCCGGATGTAAAGAGAAGTTATAAGCAAAAAAAGACATTTTTTGTATCTGTGGACTACTAGGGGGCAGTGCGCTGAAACGCTGCAGCTCACTTCAGACCATGAATGTGATAACACGCAGCAAGTTTGGTGTGAATACATCAATGCATTACGGAGATAACACCTCAAGTCAATTTTCGCAAGCTCTATGTTAAATTTGTTTGCAATTTAATCGAAAACGGTTCGTCTAATCAAGTTGAATTCAATAACTTTTGGTCAGCCTGGTCTGTAGATCATGTGATTCAATTTTGGTCAAAATCAGACAAACGGCCTAGGATGAGTTTGTTCAAACCGGTTTTTGCGAATAATTCGAAATGGCGAAAAAAATTTAATGACGGAAAATGGCGTCAGAGGGAGCGCTTGAATCGGCTTGAGCCAAGGAATCTTTTGATTGTAGCCCATTCAGTTCAAAAGTTATAAAGATAAACACAAGTGAAAGTTTGGACAAGTGGTGGCGCTAGAGAGTTTGAGTTAGAGAGTGTGAATTTGTTGTGGTTGAACATCAGACTGTCCTTGTTACGTCTATGACGTTATACTGTTTGGGGACTGTTGTTTCATTTTTGCTGGTTTCGATTTGCGTTTATAGGATACGCGGGGTGGCTGTATTGGATGTCAATCATTCGGGACACAGACTGATGTGTGCTGACGCAATTGAGAAGAGCTCCAATCGTTGCGCTGATGGATGGTAGGACACTATATAAGGAAAACATCGCATCAGTTTAGGATAGCTGCATTTCGTGTGAACTGGAGCTGTGTTTGACATTTTGTTTTCTGTGTGTTTCTTCCCCTTTTGCTTTGATCCATCATTGTTTGATTAACTTTTGTTGGTATGCTTTGTTTGCCATGTAAATACTGAAACGTTTTTGTTTCAAACTCTTGAGAACTGGAGTGTGAACATCGTATCTGTGTATGATTCTAGACAGAGGAGAGGGAATAAGTAAGCTCTGTCATGTGATGTACAGCTGAAAGCAGAAGTTTCCATACACTGTATAAAAAGGCACATCATCATTTAAATAAAGTCAGATGTTAACGTGACTAAACTTTTCCTCTTTTAGGTAAGTCAGGATGATCACATTTGTTTCTGTTCTGCTTAACAGCAGAATAATGAGAGAGATATTTTTGGAGAAACTGGTATAACTCTTCTTGAAAGTCAAGTTTACATACAATAAGATTATTCTGCCTCTGAAAAAGCTCAGATGATGATGTCGAGGTTTTGGAGGTTTCTGATTGGCTAATTGACAACATTTGAGTTAATTGGAGGCACAACTGTAGAATAGCATTTAAGGAAAACCTCAAACACACTGCTTCCTTGTGGGACAACATGGGAAAATCAACAAGCCAGAATCAACACAAAAGCCAGATTACAGTTAGCTAAATTACACTGGGAAAAAGACTAATGTTTGGAGACATGTCCTGTGCTCTGATGGAGCTAAGATTGAACTGTTTGGCCATAATGACCAGTGTTACATTTGGAGGACAAAGGGGAAAGCTGACAAGCCTAGGAACACCATCCCAACTTTGAAGTATGGGGGCGGCAGCATCATGTTGTGGGGCTGTTTTGCTGCAGGAGGGACTGGTCCACTTCACAGCATAGATGGCATCATGAAGAAAGAACATTATGTAGAAATACTGAAGCAACATCTCAAGACATCAGCCAGGAAATTAAAACTTGGCCACAAATGGGTCTTCCAAACAGACCATGACCCTAAGCATACTGCCAAATTAGTTCAAATGTGCTTTAAGGACAACAGAGGGAATGTTTTGGAGTGGCCATCACAAAGCCCTGAGCTCAATCCTATAGAAAATTTGTGGGCAGAGTTGAAAAAGCTTGTGTGAGCAAATCTGACTCAGTTACAGCAATTCTGTCAGGAGGAATGGGCCAAAATTCCTGCAAACTATTGTGAGAAGCTTGTGGAAGGAGACCCAAAACATTTGACCAAAGTTATACAGTTTAAAAGCAAAGCTAAAAAATACCAAGGAAATGTGTGTAAACTTCTGACTGTCTAGAAATTAATAAAGAATTCTCTCATTATTCTGGCATTTAGCAGATGTAAATGATTTAGGTAATCCTAACAGAGCTAAAATAGTAAACGTTTAGTATCATTTACCATCAGACATTTTATAAAAATGGTTATGATCCTTTATTTAGAGTGTATGTAAACTTTTGGTTTCAACTGTAGATGGAGCACATCCAGCATTCTTTTAGTTATACACACTAGGTTACGGATTTGTGCCGTACTTGTAAGATTTGCTTTGGAAGGAGAGAGTAGGTAAGATACGACGTCTCGGACGTTGAGGGTTTAATTTTGTTTTATTTTTGTAATTCTAGGGGAAGAGTTAGTTAGTTGATTTTTGTTTTATTCTTTTCTTTTGTTTGGCACTTTGTCCTCCTTATGTCTGTTAAACTTGGTTAATTGTTTTTGTGAAATCATTGTCGTATTTCTAACTACTTTTGTGTGAAACTTTATTTTTCCATACGCATTTAAAAATACACAGCTTGTCTGTAACAAACAAGTTCACTTAAATAGCACTTTCATGTGTTGTTGTTCCTCATCTATTGTAAATGGTAGCAATAATTACATTTGGCTTAACGTTTTCCTTTTCATTCCCCCTTGACCATTAAAAAGTAACGGATGGGATGTAACACCTCTATCAGTGTACCAAAGTTTGCGCAAATGCCGCAAACAGTTGATAGGGCTGCCATAGACTCCCAGAGCAGAAGAAGAAGCCGGAAGAATAATAATAAGAACCGGAACGGAAACAATAGGTGCCTACTCACCTTCGGTGCTTGGCCCCTAATAAAAGCTACAAAAGTACTTTACATGTAATATCTACATTTGCTCTCCGCACATTTAATTCGCTAATTAATTAGCCGGTGACATTAGAAATGCAAACTTCAGATTTATCATCTATTAAGTAATGCAATAACTATAGCTACAGTATATAATAATAAACACTTGCATTATAAATCAGACTGGGGGTTAAGGGCATCATTAGACAGATGCATAAACTAATAATACACAAGCAGCATATGTTGAATCTGTGTTTAGCAGAGCACATTTATTCAAGGAAACATCAGTGCGAGGAGAAAGCTGATATTATTTGTCAGACGGAGGCAAATGTAAAGCAGAATGGTGCTCAGAGACTCATTTCAGAGACGGCAGGGTTTCTCGTCTCAGTGATACCGCGGTAAATCGATCAATACCGCAGACTCGTCCATATCAGATCTGATCAGCACAGGAGAAACTCATCCAGCGCTGGAGCTTCACAGTAAACACACACACACACACACACACACACACACACACACACACACACACACACACAATCAGCTTTAAATCATAGTCAAAACACTGTATTTCTGCTTTACAGAGGGGGAAATGAGAGAGAATTCTGGAAAAAAAAATCATAGAACTGGTCATAATGAGAACAAATGTCAAAATAGGGAAGGGAAAACTCGTATATACTAAAATAAAAGTCAAAATTGTGAAAGGTAAACTTATAATTATGAGACTAAACATCAAAATTGCAACTGGGAAACTCTTAATTATGAGCACAAGTCAAAATTGTGAAAGGTAAACTCGTAATTATAAATATAAGAGTCAAAATTTATTGTAAAAGACTAGTATCTCATCATGTGGGATTTAACATGATAAACTGGCACTTAACTTTTAAATATCTGAGAAATAACGTGCTGTATTTATCCACATTTATCTGCATCAGTTATCGTGCTGATCTAATGTAAATGTACACGTTTTTATTTGGTATTTAAAGAGTGTGTTAATGATAGGTGCCTCTGAAACGCATGTAAACGTTGCTTATTGCTAGGCCCACACGGAATCTGCGCGCACAGAATTCCGCAAATTTCCACAGGTTTTTAGCCCATCATTAATTCTGTTTATTTACTTGAGTAAATGTGTGTAAATCTGAATTTATTCCGTTTTTAAATTACACATATTTCACATATTAGGATTTTAGTTATGAGACTCCCAAAATAATTCCGCAGAAATCCGCAGATTTTTACCAAAATTCTCCGCAGAAATTGCAAAAAAAACGTCCGCAGATTCCGTCTGGCCCTACTTATTGCACACACAGGGATGCACAGCAGCACCGAATTATGTTTAAATATGAAAAATTAAAGCAATAAAAGTGACATGAATGAATGAATGCAACTTGCTCTCAAAAGATATAACTTTATATAGACAATAGCATCTGCTAAATGATTAAATGTAAGTGTAATCTGCATCAGTTATGCTCTAATATCAATGATGGTGTTTTTATTTGTTATTTAAACAGTGTGTTAGTGATAAATGGCTCCAAAACGCATGTAAACGTTGCTTATTACAAACACAGGGATGCACAGCAGCACTGAAATATCTTTAAATATGCAGAGCATTTCTTCAGTTTTTGTGTTGTGACCAATTTGGTTACTTGTGCTGTCAAATTGATGAAGATCGTTTCTTTATTTGCTGGTGTTTTATGTAATTGCATGTGCTTTTCTACATTGCAGTGCGTTAAGCTCTCTCGGCCACCATATTAATTTGCTATTTAAAGAGTGTGTTAGTGATAAGTGGGTTCAACATACATGTAAGCATTGCTTATTACAAACACAGGGATGCACAGCAGCACCGAAATATCTTTAAATATGTAAAATGAAAGGTAAAAGTAACTCTAGCACTTAATTCTCTGAGCACTAACAGTGTGTATTGCCTCTTCTTGTTGAATCACTGAATGCCTCCTCAATTGTAAATCGACTTTGGACAAAAGAGTCTGCTAAATGCCTAAATGTAAGTGTAGTCTGCATCAGTTATGCTCTAATATCAATGGTGCAGTGTTTTTATTTGGTATTTAAAGAGTGTGTTAGTGATAAGTGGCTCTAAAATGTATGTAAACGTTGCTTATTGCACACAGGGATGCACAGCAGCACCGAAAGTAACTCTAGCACTCAATTTTCTGAGCTCTAACAGTGTGTATTGCCTATTCTTGTTGAATCGCTGAATGCCTCCTCAATTGTAAGCTGCAATGTATACAATATGACGAATGCAACTTGGTCTTTAAATATATAAATTTATACAGACAATAGCGTCTGCTAAAGGCCTAAACGTAAGTGTAATCTGCATCAGTTATTGTGGTGCACTAATGTCAATGGAGCAGGGTTTTTATTTGGCATTTAAAGAGTGTGTTAATGATAGGAGGCTCCGAAACACATGTAAACGTTGCTTATGACTAGGGCCAGACGGAATCTGCGGATGTTTTTTGCCATTTCTGCGGAGAATTTTGGTAAAAATATGCGGATTTCTGCGGAAATATTTTGCATCATAATTAAAATCTTAATATGTAAAATAAAAAATAATACCTTTTAACTTGTATTTAACGTTTAAAATGCAAATCCAATTAGATCCACTTTATTTGGTAAACAAAACAAAGTCTCTCATATAATATATCTACTAAAAGACAGAAAATATGACTTTACAAATTTCATTATACATAAATCAGATGAACATTTTCATATTAGTCAATAATATTACTGTAATTAATTAAAAAACTGAACAAATTTAGATAAACAGTAAATAAACAGAATTAATGATGGGATAAAAATCTGCGGAATTCTGCGTGCACAGATTCTGTGTGGGCCAACTTATGACACACAAAGGGATGCACAGCAGCATCGACATATCTTTAAATATGAATAATTAAAGCGAGGAATGTGACAAATGAATGAATGAATGCAACTTGCTCTTAAAAGATATAACTTTATATAGACAAATCCGTCTGCTAAATGGCTAAATGTACGTGTAATCTGCATCAGTTATGCTCTAATATCAATGGTGCAGTGTTTTTATCTGGTATTTAAAGAGTGTGTTAGTGATAAGTGGCTCCAAAATGCATGTAAACGTTGCTTATTACACACACAGGGATGCACAGCAGCACCGAAATATCTTTAAATATGCAGAGCATTTCTTCAGTTTTTGTGTTGTGACCAATTTGATTACTTGTGCTGTCAAATTGATGAAGATCGTTTCTTTAGTTGCTGGTGTTTTATGTAATTGCATGTGCTTTCCTACATTGCAGTGCGTTAAGCTCTCTCGGCCACCATATTTATTTGCTATTTAAAGAGTGTGTTAGTGATAAGTGGGTCCAACATACATGTAAGCATTGCTTATTACAAACATAGGGATGCACAGCAGCACTGAAATATATTTACATATGTAAAATGAAAGGTAAAAGTAACTCTAGCACTTCATTCTCTGAGCACTAACAGTGTGTATTGCCTCTTCTTGTTGAATCACTGAATGCCTCCTCAATTGTAAATCGACTTTGGACAAAAGCGTCTGTTAAATGCCTAAATGTAAGTGTAATCTTCGTCAGTTATGCTCTAATATTAATGGTGCAGTGTTTTTATTTGGTATTTAAAGAGCGTGTTAGTGATAAGTGGCTCTAAAATGTATGTAAACGTTGCTCATTTCACACACAAGGATGCACAGCAGCACCGAAAGTAACTCTAGCACTCAATTTTCTGAGCTCTAACAGTGTGTATTGCCTATTCTTGTTGAATCACTGAATGCCTCCTCAATTGTAAGCTGCAATGTATACAATATGACGAACGCAACTTGGTCTTTAAATATATAAATTTATACAGACAATAGCGTCTGCTAAAGGCCTAAACGTAAGTGTAATCTGCATCAGTTATTGTGGTGCACTAATGTCAATGGTGCAGGGTTTTTATTTGGTATTTAAAGAGTGTGTTAATGATAGGAGGCTCCGAAACGCATGTAAACGTTGCTTATGACTAGGGCCAGACGGAATCTGCGGACGTTTTTTGCCATTTCTGCAGAGAATTTTGGTAAAAATATGCGGATTTCTGCGGAATAATTTTGCATTATAATTAAAATCTTAATATGTAAAATAAAAAATAAAACCTTTTTAACTTGTATTTAACGTTTAAAATGCAAATCCAATTAGATCCACTTTATTTGGTAAACAAAACAAAGTCTCTCATATAATACATCTACTAAAAGACAGAAAATATGACTTTACAAACTGCATTATACATAAATCAGATGAACATTTTCATATTAGTCAATAATATTACTGTAATTAATTAAAAAACTGAATAAATTTAGATTTACAGTAAATAAACAGAATTAATGATGGGCTAAAAATCTGCGGAATTCTGCGTGCACAGATTCTGTGTGGGCCAACTTATGACACACAAAGGGATGCACAGCAGCATCGACATATCTTTAAATATGAATAATTAAAGCGAGGAATGTGACAAATGAATGAATGAATGCAACTTGCTCTTAAAAGATATAACTTTATATAGACAAATGTGTCTGCTAAATGGCTAAATGTAAGTGTAATCTGCATCAGTTATGCTCTAATATTAATGGTGCAGTGTTTTTATTTGTTATTTAAACAGTGTGTTAGTGATAAATGGCTCCAAAATGCATGTAAACGTTGCTTATTACACACACAGGGATGCACAGCAGCACCGAAATATCTTTAAATATGCAGAGCATTTCTTCAGTTTTTGTGTTGTGACCAATTTGGTTACTTGTGCTGTCAAATTGATGAAGATCGTTTCTTTATTTGCTGGTGTTTTATGTAATTGCATGTGCTTTCCTAAATTGCAGTGCGTTAAACTCTCTCAGCCCCCGTATTTATTTGCTATTTAAAGAGTGTGTTAGTCATAGGAGGCTCCAAAATGCATGTAAACAATGCTTATGACACACAAAGGGATGCACAGCAGCATCGACATATCTTTAAATATGAATAATTAAAGCGAGGAATGTGACAAATGAATGAATGAATGCAACTTGCTCTTAAAAGATATAACTTTATATAGACAATAGCGTCTGCTAAATGGCTAAATGTAAGTGTAATCTGCATCAGTTATGCTCTAATATCAATGGTGCAGTGTTTTTATCTGGTATTTAAAGAGTGTGTTAGTGATAAGTGGCTCCAAAATGCATGTAAACGTTGCTTATTACACACACAGGGATGCACAGCAGCACCGAAATATCTTTAAATATGCAGAGCATTTCTTCAGTTTTTGTGTTGTGACCAATTTGGTTACTTGTGCTGTCAAATTGATGAAGATCGTTTCTTTATTTGCTGGTGTTTTATGTAATTGCATGTGCTTTTCTAAATTGCAGTGCGTTAAGCTCTCTTGGCCATCATATTTATTTGCTATTTAAAGAGTTTGTTAGTGATAAGTGGGTTCAACATACATGTAAACAATGCTTATTACACACACAGGGATGCACAGCAGCACCGAAATATCTTTAAATATGTAAAATGAAAGGTAAAAGTAACTCTAGCACTTAATTCTCTGAGCACTAACAGTGTGTATTGCCTCTTCTTGTTGAATCACTGAATGCCTCCTCAATTGTAAATCGACTTTGTACAAAAGAGTCTGCTAAATGCCTAAATGTAAGTGTAATCTGCATCAGTTACGCTCTAATATCAATGGTGCAGTGTTTTTATTTGGTATTTAAAGAGTGTGTTAGTGATAAGTGGGTCTAAAATGCATGTAAACGTTGCTTATTACACACACAGGGATGCACAGCAGCACCGAAATATCTTTAAATATGCAGAGCATTTCTTCAGTTTTTGTGTTGTGACCAATTAGGTTACTTGTAATTGCATGTGCTTTCCTAAATTGCAGTGCGTTAAGCTCTCTCGGCCACCGTATTTATTTGCTATTTAAAGAGTGTGTTAGTCATAGGAGGCTCCAAAATGCATGTAAACATTGCTTATTACACACCCAAGGATGCACAGCAGCACCGAAATATCTTTAAATATGAAAAATGAAAGGTAAAAGTAACTCTAGCACTTAATTCTCTGAGCACTAACAGTGTGTATTGCCTCTTCTTGTTGAATCACTGAATGCCTCCTCAATTGTAAATCGACTTTGGACAAAAGCGTCTGCTAAATGGCTAAATGTAAGTGTAATCTGCATCAGTTACGCTCTAATATCAATGGTGCAGTGCTTTTATTTGGTATTTAAAGATTGTGTTAGTGATAAGTGGGTCCAACATGCCTGTAAACTTTGCTTATTACACACACAGGGATGCACAGCAGCACTGAAATATCTTTAAATATGAAAAATGAAAGGTAAAAGTAACTCTAGCACTTAATTCTCTGAGCACTAACAGTGTGTATTGCCTCTTCTTGTTGAATCACTGAATGCCTCCTCAATTGTAAATCGACTTTGGACAAAAGAGTCTGCTAAATGCCTAAATGTAAGTGTAATCTGCATCAGTTATGCTCTAATATCAATGGTGCAGTGTTTTTATTTGGTATTTAAAGAGCGTGTTAGTGATAAGTGGCTCTAAAATGTATGTAAACGTTGCTTATTGCACACACAGAGATGCACAGCAGCACTGAAAGTAACTCTAGCACTCAATTTTCTGAGCTCTAACAGTGTGTATTGCCTATTCTTGTTGAATCGCTGAACGCCTCCTCAATTGTAAACTGCAATGTATACCAGTGGTTCTCAAAGTGGGGGTCGGGACCCCCCGAGGGGTCGCGGGACAATGAAGGGGGGTCGCCTGGTGATTTCCAAAAATCAATTTATTTTTATTAAATCATAAGAATTACCATATTTTATCCATAATACAGAAGAGACATATAGTTACTATATACTATATAGCTGCTATAGTAGCTTATAGTAACTAGTTCTATTGGATTGCGACCCCTGGGGTAATTACATTATATTAAAGACACAGCAATAGCGTCAGATGCAGCAGATATATTTTATAACACCAGGTTAAACGTATCTGTATTTATAACCACCTCAGAGGATATTGGGGGTCGCGAGTCACTGGCATTGTTATTTTGGGGGTCGCGGGCTGAAAAGTTTGGGAACCTCTGATGTATACAATATGACGAATGCAACTTGGTCTTTAAATATATAAATTTATACAGACAATAGCGTCTGCTAAAGGCCTAAACGTAAGCGTAATCTGCATCAGTTATTGTGGTGCACTAATGTCAATGGAGCAGGGTTTTTATTTGGCATTTAAAGAGTGTGTTAATGATAGGAGGCTCCGAAACGCATGTAAACGTTGCTTATGACTAGGGCCAGACGGAATCTGCGGACGTCTTTTGCCATTTCTGCGGAGAATTTTGGTAAAAATATGCGGATTTCTGCGGAATAATTTTGCATCATAATTAAAATCTTAATATGTAAAATAAAAAATGATACCTTTTAATCTTGTATTTAATGTTTAAAATGCAAATCCAATTAGATCCACTTTATTTGGTAAACAAAACAAAGTCTCTCATATAATATATCTACTAAAAGACAGAAAATATGACTTTACAAACTGCATTATACATAAATCAGATGAACATTTTCATATTAGTCAATAATATTACTGTAATTAATTAAAAAACTGAATAAATTTAGATAAACAGTAAATAAACAGAATTAATGATGGGATAAAAATCTGCGGAATTCTGCGTGCACAGATTCTGTGTGGGCCAACTTATGACACACAAAGGGATGCACAGCAGCATCGACATATCTTTAAATATGAATAATTAAAGCGAGGAATGTGACAAATGAATGAATTAATGCAACTTGCTCTTAAAAGATATAACTTTATATAGACAAATGTGTCTGCTAAATGGCTAAATGTAAGTGTAATCTGCATCAGTTATGCTATAATATCAACTGCGCAGTGTTTTAATCTGGTATTTAAAGAGTGTGTTAGTGATAAGTGGGTCCAACATGCATGTAAACGTTGCTTATTACACACACAGGGATGCACAGCAGCACCAAAATATCTTTAAATATGCAGAGCATTTCTTCAGTTTTTGTGTTGTGACCAATTTGGTTACTTGTGCTGTCAAATTGATGAAGATCGTTTCTTTATTTGCTGGTGTTTTATGTAATTGCATGTGCTTTCCTAAATTGCAGTGCGTTAAGCTCTCTCGGCCATCATATTTATTTGCTATTTAAAGAGTGTGTTAGTCATAGGAGGCTCCAAAATGCATGTAAACATTGCTTATTACAAACACAGGGATGCACAGCAGCACCGAAATATCTTTAAATATGTAAAATGAAAGGTAAAAGTAACTCTAGCACTTAATTCTCTGAGCACTAACAGTGTGTATTGCCTCTTCTTGTTGAATCACTGAATGCCTCCTCAGTTGTAAATCGACTTTGGACAAAAGCGTCTGCTAAATGCCCAAATGTAAGTGTAATCTGCATCAGTTACGCTCTAATATTAATGGTGCAGTGTTTTTATTTGGTATTTAAAGAGTGTGTTAGTGATAAGTGGGTCCAACATACATGTAAACAATGCTTATTACACACACAGGGATGCACAGCAGCACTGAAATATATTTACATATGTAAAATGAAAGGTAAAAGTTGTTCTAGAACTTAATTCTCTGAGCACTAACAGTGTGTATTGCCTCTTCTTGTTGAATCACTGAATGCCTCCTCAATTGTAAATCGACTTTGGACAAAAGACTCTGCTAAATGCCTTAATGTAAGTGTAATCTGCATCAGTTACGCTCTAATATCAATGGTGCAGTGTTTTTATTTGGTATTTAAAGAGTGTGTTAGTGATAAGTGGGTCTAAAATGTATGTAAACGTTGCTTATTACACACACAGGGATGCACAGCAGCACCGAAATATCTTTAAATATGCAGAGCATTTCTTCAGTTTTTGTGTTGTGACCAATTTGGTTACTTGTGCTGTCAAATTGATGAAGATCGTTTCTTTATTTGCTGGTGTTTTATGTAATTGCATGTGCTTTCCTAAATTGCAGTGCATTAAGTTCTCTCGGCCCCCGTATTTATTTGCTATTTAAAGAGTGTGTTAGTCATAGGAGGCTCCAAAATGCATGTAAACATTGCTTATTACACACCCAAGGATGCACAGCAGCACCGAAATATCTTTAAATATGAAAAATGAAAGGTAAAAGTAACTCTAGCACTTAATTCTCTGAGCACTAACAGTGTGTATTGCCTCTTCTTGTTGAATCACTGAATGCCTCCTCAATTGTAAATCGACTTTGGACAAAAGAGTCTGCTAAATGGCTAAATGTAAGTGTAATCTGCATCAGTTACGCTCTAATATCAATGGTGCAGTGCTTTTATTTGGTATTTAAAGAGTGTGTTAGTGATAAGTGGGTCCAACATACAGGTAAACGTTGCTTATTACACACACAGGGATGCACAGCAGCACTGAAATATATTTACATATGTAAAA
>LR812533.1:58074067-58134067 GCA_903798195.1 Danio kyathit | reverse complement strand
GGTGGGTGATTGAGTGGGTGGGTTGGTGAGTGGGTGGTTGGGTGGTTGAGTGGGTGGGTTGGTGAGTGGGTGGGTGGGTTGGTGAGTGGGTGGGTGGGTTGGTGAGGGGGTGGGTTGGTGAGTGGTTGAGTGGGTTGGTTGGTGAGGGGTGGGTGGTGTGATTGAGTGAGTGGGTGGGTTGGTGGTGGGTGGTTGGGTGGTTGGGTGGTGAGTGGGTGGGTTGGTGAGTGGGTGGGTGATTGAGTGGGTGGGTGGTTGGGTTAGTGAGTGGTTGGGTGGTTGAGTGGGGGGTTGGTGAGTGGGTGGGTGAGTTAGTGAGTGGGTGGGTGAGTTAGTGAGTGGGTGGTTGGGTGGGTGGGTGGGTGGGTGGTGGTTGGTGAGTGGGTGGGTGGGTGGTTGGTGGGTGGGTTGGTGAGTGGGTGGTTGGGTGGTTGAGTGGGTGGTTGGGTGGTTGAGTGGGTGGGTTGGTGAGTGGGTGGGGGATTGAGTGAGTGGGTTGGTGAGTGGGTGGTTGGGTGGTTGAGTGGGTGGGTTGGTGAGTGGGTGGTTGGGGGTTGAGTGGGTGGGTTGGTGAGTGGTTGGGTGGTTGAGTGGGTGGGTTGGTGAGTGGGTGGTTGGGTTGGTGAGTGGGTGGGTGATTGAGTGAGTGGGTGGGTTGGTGAGTGGGTGGTTGGGTGGTTGGGTTGGTGAGTGGGTGGGTTGGTGAGTGGGTGGGTGATTGGTGGGTGGGTGGTTGGGTTAGTGAGTGGTTGGGTGGTTGAGTGGGTGGGTTGGTGAGTGGGTGGGTGAGTTAGTGAGTGGGTGGGTGAGTTAGTGAGTGGGTGGGTGGGTGGGTGGGTGGTTTGGTGAGTGGGTGGGTGGGTGGTTGAGTGGGTGGGTGGTGAGTGGGTGGTTGGGGGTGGTTGAGTGGTGGTTGGGTGGTTGAGTGGGGGTGGTGAGTGGGTGGGGGATTGAGTGAGTGGGTTGGTGAGTGGGTGGTTGGGTGGTTGAGTGGGTGGGTTGGTGAGTGGGTGGTTGGGTGGTTGAGTGGGTGGGTTGGTGGTGGTTGGGTGGTTGGGTGGGTGAGTGGGTGGGTTGGGTGAGTGGGTGGTTGGGTGGGTTGAGTGGGTGGGTTGGTGAGTGGTTGGGTGTGAGTGGGGGTGGGTTGGTGAGTGGGTGGTTGGGGTGGTTGAGGGGTGGGTTGGTGAGTGGGTGGGTTGGTGAGGGTTGAGTGGGTGGGTTGGTGAGTGGGGGGTGATTGATGGGGGTGGGTTGGTGAGTGGGTTGGGTGGTTGGTGGAGTGGGTGGGTGGGAGGTGGGTGGGTGGTTGGTGAGTGGGTGGGTTGGTGAGTGGGTTGAGTGGGTGGGTTGGTGAGTGGGTGGGTGATTGAGTGAGTGGGGGGTTGGTGAGTGGGTGGTTGGGTGGTTGGGTTGGGGAGTGGGTGGGTTGGTGAGTGGGTGGGTGATTGAGTGGGTGGGTGGTTGGGTTAGTGAGTGGTTGGGTGGTTGAGTGGGTGGGGTTGGGGAGTGGGTGGGTGAGTTAGTGTGAGTGGGTGGGTGAGTTAGTGAGTGGGTGGGGGTGGGGGGGGGTTGGGTGGGTGGTTGGTGAGTGGGTGGGGTGGGTGGTTGAGTGGGTGGGTTGGTGAGGGGTGGTGGGTGGTTGAGGGGGTGGTTGGGGTGGTTGAGTGGGTGGGTTGGTGAGTGGGTGGGGATGAGGTGAGTGGGTTGGTGAGTGGGTGGTTGGGTGGTTGAGTGGGTGGGTTGGTGAGTGGGTGTTGGGTGTGGTGAGTGGGTGGGTTGGTGAGTGGTTGGGTGGTTGAGTGGGTGGGTGGTGAGTGGGTGGTTGGGTTGGGAGTGGGGGTGATTGAGTGAGTGGGTGGGTTGGTGAGTGGGTGGTTGGGTGGTTGGGTTGGTGAGGGGTGGGTTGGTGAGTGGGTGGTGATTGGTGGTGGGTGGTTGGGTTAGTGAGTGGTTGGGTGGTTGAGTGGGTGGGTTGGTGAGTGGGTGGGTGAGTTAGTGAGTGGGTGGGTGAGTTAGTGAGTGGGTGGGTGGGTGGGGGGTGGTTTGGTGAGTGGGTGGGGGGGTGGTTGAGTGGGTGGGTGGTGAGTGGGTGGTTGGGTGGTTGAGTGGGTGGGTGGGTGGTTGAGGGTGGGTTGGTGAGTGGGTGGGGGATTGAGTGAGTGGGTTGGTGAGTGGGTGGTTGGGTGGTTGAGTGGGGGGTTGGTGAGTGGGTGGTTGGGTGGTTGAGTGGGTGGGTTGGTGAGTGGTTGGGTGGTTGAGTGGGTTGAGTGGGTGGGTTGGTGAGTGGGTGGGTGGGTTAGTTAGTGGGTGGTTGGGTGGTTGAGTGGGTGGGTGATTGAGTGGGTGGGTGGGTGATTGAGTGGGTGGGTTGGTGAGTGGGTGGGTGGGTGATTGAGTGGGTGGGTGGGTGATTGAGTGGGTGGGTTGGTGAGTGGGTGGTTGGGTGATTGAGTGGGTGGGTTGGTGAGTGGGTGGGTGGGTGATTGAGTGGGTGGGTTGGTGAGTGGGTGGGTGAGTTAGTGAGTGGGTGGGTGAGTTAGTGAGTGGGTGGGTGGGTGGGTGGGTGGTTTGGTGAGGGGGGGTGGGTGGTTGAGTGGGTGGGTTGGTGAGTGGGTGGTTGGGTGGTGAGTGGGTGGTTGGGTGGTTGAGTGGGGGGGTTGGTGAGTGGGTGGTTGGGTGGTTGAGTGGGTGGTTGGGTGGTTGAGTGGGTGGGTTGGTGAGTGGGTGGGTTGGTGGGTGGGTGGTTGGGTGGTTGAGTGGGGGGTTGGTGAGTGGTTGGGTGGTGAGTGGTGAGTGGTGAGTGGGTGGGTTGGTGAGTGGGGGGGGTGGGTTAGTTAGTGGGTGTTGAGTGGGTGGGTGATTGAGTGGGTGGGTGGGTGGGTGATTGAGGGGTGGGTGGGTGATTGAGTGGGTGGGTTGGTGAGTGGGTGGGTGGGTGATTGAGTGGGTGGGTGGGTGATTGAGTGGGTGGGTTGGTGAGTGGGTGGTTGGGTGATTGAGTGGGTGGGTTGGTGAGTGGGTGGGTGGGTGATTGAGTGGGTGGGTTGGTGAGTGGGTGGTTGGGTGGTTGAGTGGGTGGGTTGGTGAGTGGGGTGGTTGGGTGGTTGAGTGGGTGGGTTGGTGAGTGGGTGGGTGATTGAGTGGGTGGGTTGGTGAGTGGGTGGTTGGGTGGTTGAGTGGGTGGGTTGGTGAGTGGGTGGGTGATTGAGTGGGTGGGTTGGTGAGTGGGTGGTTGGGTGGTTGAGTGGGTGGGTTGGTGAGTGGGTGGTTGGGTGGTTGAGTGGGTGGGTTGGTGAGTGGGTGGTTGAGTGGGTGGGTTGGTGAGTGGGTGGGTGATTGAGTGAGTGGGTGGGTTGGTGAGTGAGTGGTTGGGTGGTTGAGTGGTGGGATGGATGATTGGATGAATGGAATAAACAAGGAACAGAAACAAGTGAGCAGAATGACAGAAGGAACGACAGAATCAACAGCTCAACAAAACAAATGAACAGAACAGATGAAGAATGATGGACTCAGCACAGAATGAACAAAACAGACTGATAGAAAACAGACAACAGAACACAAGATCAATACATGGAGGAACAGAGAGAACAAATGCCTTCTCACACACACACACACACACACACACACACATTTACTCTTACAAACTTATCACACACACACACTCACTCACTCACTCACTCACTCACTCACTCACTCACTCACACTGACAGTTACACACACACACACACACACACACACACACACACACAGCTCTCGTGGTCCAGTAGTGATATTGCAGTGGTTTTAAACTAAAGGCTGAAGTGTGAGTTTGACCTCCAGGAAAACAGCAGATGATGAAGCTCTCATTTGAAGAGCAGCCAGACAAATCTTAATCTTATCAGAGAGAGAGAGAGAGAGAGAGAGAGAGAGAGAGAGAGAGAGAGAGAGAGAGAGAAGGGGGGGGGGGGCTGTGATAATGGCTCAAAAAAAAGAAAGAAAGAAAAAACACTGGCAGAACTTTTGTTGTTTCCTCTCAGGTAATTACAGAAGATTACTGCAGCTCATTATGATGACCACTGACACACACTTACAGAGAGAGAGAGAGAGGAGCTGGAGAGGGCACTAAAGAGAAAAAGAGAAAGAAAATTAAGATTATTCTGGAAACTTCAGATGATTAAATTAAATCTAATTACTACATAATATAGTCTATAATTGATCATAATGGAGCCTTTTCACAAGACTGTTATAATGCATTTACTGTCATCACAACCTCAAATCCTTGAAAGTTCTTAATATTTAGATTTTTTTTTTTAATTTATTATTTCTATTAGTGGTGGGCCGTTATCGGCGTTAACGTGCTGCATTACGTGAGACTCTTATCTCGCGATAAAAAAAAAATGGCCGTTAATCTATTCTCAAAGTTGGGTGAGAGCTGGGTCTATTCTACGCAAGCTATGATGACTTTCACCTTGATATTTTAGCGCGGATGTATACCTGACCGGTGAGCCGTCTGTCAACAGAGTGCCGTTCTGAATCAAACCAGCAGGATGCCTGACTTTAACAGCAGTTGAGCAGTTTCACTTTAACTCATGAACATTTCATTCATGCCCCGTGACAAACTGGGGTATTAGACGCAAATAAGGAGTAAGGACAGGTGAGAGTGTTGTGGAATTTAATAACGCACGCCAAATGGAAAGAAAAAAACCTTACGCATTTCGCGATGTGTGTGTGTGTGTGTGTGTGTGTGTGTGTGTGTGTGTGTGTGTGTGTGTGTGTGTGTGTGTGTGTGTGTGTGTGTGTCTGTGCGGTCCTTTACTGACAGCCGCCTGTGTGGATCTTGTGGGACAATATGGCGAAAAGTCCTACATGAGGGTAATAGTTTGTCAGTAATGCCACTAATATCTGCAGACTCCACGTCTTAATTCCATTTCTGTTTAGTTCAGTTATGACTTCAGTCGCATTAAGTAATCAAAAATCGCTGTTTACATGGTGACTCTTAATCAGAGTATTGTTTTAATCATATTAAAATAGTATTAAAGCATTGTTGCCCATGTAAACATGCTCAATGCTTGACACACCGTCAGGGCTCTGTGAACTTGCCTTTGCGAAGCTTATGTAGGCCTACAGTTCAACATTGATGTTTAACTGAATAAACAGTAACACAAGTGTATCTTATTGATCATCATTTATTTTCATCACCAATTATCATAGTAGAACAGTTTCTCAAGCAGTTTGTGATGCATTTTGGAAACAGGAGATGAGCCCCTGGTCTAATGCGTCACCTGGCTTGAGAAACCCGTTCTCAAAGACTTATTATTTGGGTAACACGCATATTCTGAATATAATTTCTATGTATTCATGTGTGTATTATATCATCTTTGCATCAAATTACAGAAAAACGAATGAGCGCTTGTGTGAGGTGTGTGTAATGCGGTGTCTATGGGGGCAGAACAGTATCTGACATTGTTCTCTCTTCTGGCTGCCACTTTTAGTCCATCTATTAGGCCAATGACGAAACTAACAGCATGGTCGAAGGTTAAATGCATGTACGCCTTTTCTAGCGCTTCTGAATATAATTCTGTTATTCATTAGAATTTATTTATATTAGTTTTTTAGCTCAGAATTTAATCTGACTCCAATTTTAAGTGATCGTCAAATTCAGACTGTATTTCTAATTGTATGAACGCATCCCATTCATCATTTATGACTTAATTTAGAGTTTTGATTTATATCTGATCCCATACTTTTCGTTTATTAGAGACCAAACGCCGCTCAGAGTTTCACGCCCTGGGTTTTGCATGTCTTCTCAAGGACAGCATGTCGACACTCTGAAGTTAGTCAGAGGATGTAGGGTTAGCTAATACTTTAATAGTCTGGTTGCCAGCTGCTCACTCATACTAAAAAGTAGTAGATTTAACCACTTCCAGACAACTTGCTCATTTCAGCAATTAGATGATGAAAGATCTCCATGCTGTCGTGTCAAAACGGCTCCGTACAGTCAAATGTGTCTTTAGAATAGAAAGGTAGCGCAGACTCCACTTAATCTACTGGATATAAAAAGATTTCAGGAGAATTCAGAATGAATCAAAACTTAACATTTTATTTGTCAGGTAAAATTGTATTACGCCAATTACATAATAACACAATCAGAAAGCCAATTCAGAGATGATACTGTAAAAATATAACATCCATGACTTAAAGATAAATCAAATAGTTAGAGATGCATACCTGACCAGGGGTGCGTTTCACAAACATCGACGTAACTCGCGGCTGAACTATCATAGTGCGATGCATCATTTGGGAAAAGAACGATTTAGTGACGAGTGTTTCCCAAAACCCCTAGTTTCTCTGCCGCAGATCCGTCATTTGAACCACATTAGTTATAGCGTAAAATGCCCATAATGATGCTCCAAACAGGGTGGAATGACTACTTCTTTAGAGAACAACCCCATCATTTCTTTGTGCAAATTATATTTTTTACACAAACACGCATTAAAATAAAATCCAATATTAGTTTTGGTAAAAACATGCACTCGCTTTCCATATTAATTAAAATATATGTAAATGGCACATATAGGGCCTGTGTTTGCTTTACAGATATTATTGAGAACATTACGTAATATTACGTATATAAAAGCTAACACGTATTCTAATATCATATATAAATCATATAAATAAATAAATAATGAGGTTATTTATTATTATAAATATATTTACTTTAATAATAATATTAATGATGATGAATATTATTATTATTTAGTAGGATTTTGTTTATTTATTTATTTTTTTTCTGAAAAGTCTTTTACAATTTGACACATGTAAACCACTGCAGATATGCTCTAACCAGCAGGCCCATGTCATATACAGTACAGATACTTCATAAATAACCTACTATAAATGTAAATCATTAACATATGTTATGTTTTTTTGTTTTTACAAGCTTTGGAGATGTAACATAAATTCCACTTTTAAATAATAGGTCACCTATAGCTTTCGCCATGAGGCTGTGTTCAAAATGAAATCAATGTTTTCAAAGTGCACTGCGAAGGGAGAGAAATTGTAAACATGAAGATCGCTAA
The DNA here is from genome assembly GCA_903798195.1 of Danio kyathit. Lineage (NCBI taxonomy): Eukaryota > Metazoa > Chordata > Actinopteri > Cypriniformes > Danionidae > Danio > Danio kyathit. The sequence goes on along the minus strand of LR812533.1, from coordinate 58,127,009 downwards.
AACTGAACTGTAAAAATACTTTAAAAGCAAATTACACCTAAGAGAGAATAACTTAATGCTTTTTTATTTTTAATAATTCCAACTTTGAATGTTAGAATGTTCTAAATGAATAGGGCATAGGGGGGATAAGTGGGAATAGAACACAGCCAGGAATTATGTTTCTAACTACAGCTCCACAGGTTAAGTGCTCAAGTTTGCGATGCAGTTTGCAAATGTTCGTTGGAATGATGGATTTCGGAAACAGCAAATCAACGAATTATGTTTGTAACGACGGAACTTGCCACCTTAGTTAGCTAACCATGGTTTTGGGAAACACACCCCAGAGAAGTAGCTACGTTGCAGCATAGAAATCTCAGAGACTCGTGTGCTGCAACGGGGTGTCTTGGCTACAAGATCTCAATGATATTTGTGCACATTTCCTTTAAATACTCAACTCAGAACAAACAGCCATAAATTCAAGACAAAAACCCTTGCCTGGAGAATTTGAGGTGTTAACCATCTCTAAGGAGAAGAAGCATCTGCCAAATATCTTATCAAAGCCAAAAACCAAATCAACATATACCAGTGAAATATTACAGTGAAATTAAGACCATTTTACCAATCACACAGAGACCTTTAAAATGATACCAAACATGAATATAAGGCTTCAAGATACACCATATTAAAACCTTGAGCATTTTATGGGAAATGTCCTCTGATCAGAAGGTCACTTAAAGGGCACCAATGGTGAAAAATCTACTTTTCAAGCTGTTTGTACAGAGATATGTGTAGGTATAGACCATCATATTGAGGTGATATAAACACACTCAGTCCTTTTTTTTAAAATTTAACAGCATAAAACCGGTGGACCAATTGGAGCGGTTTTGAGATCGACTGCAACTTGACGTAGGAGTGCGGTCCCCCCGCCCACCAATATTGATTGACAGGTGCGCATTACCATATCCTCAGTTTGTTGTTTCATGTCCACCATTTTCAGTGTGTGATGTCACCAAAGAAACACTCTCGCTCTATTTTTAGATGTAAGGCTCATTGGGCTCAACACAGGATCAACATTCACAACGTTATCGCTCTCCTCGGCGACATTGCTTATTACTTTAGGTGGGTTTGCATACATTTGTATTTTTCATTGCGTCTTCCTTCCTTCAGCCGTTTTTCGGTCTAATCAGCAACAACGATGAGACTATCTACAAGGAGGAGATACAGCATCTGGTGTCCAGACAATAATCTGCTCCTTAACACCACCAAGACCAAGGAGCTCATTGTGTACTTGAGGAAGGGATGAGCAGGGTCACATGATGCCATCCACATCAATGGGATGGCCGTTGAGCCTGTCTCATCCTTCAAGTTCCTGGGGACCCACATCTCAAAGGACCTTTCCTGGACCACCAACACCTCCAGCCTGGTCAAGAAGGCTCTTCAGCGCCTATTTTTCTTAAGGCAAGTTAAGAAGAACCAGCTGTCATCAGCCGTCTTGGTGAACTTCTACCGCTGCACAATAGAGAGCATCCTGACGAACTGCGTCACAGTCTGGTATGGAAGCTGCTCTGTTGCGGAGCGTAAGGCCCCCCACTCTCCTCATAACTCATGCTCCTCATAATCACTGCACTATTTAATATTTACGCATTTAAAAATTGCACATATTCATGGCACTACATTGCACTGATTCATGTTGAATTGTACATACCCACTGTACATATACATTTGTAGTTATGTCCATATTTATCTGCATACTTCTGATTATTAATAGCAACCTGTACACATATTCATCTATTGTTTCACACCAGACGTGGAACGGGGGATAAATTGCGCGTAAATAGACGCGTGAACATTTGAGTTTACTCGCTTCATTTGCGCGTTAAATTCCGCTTCATTCGCCCGCCGAATTCCGCTTCACTCGCGCGACGAATAGTTTTTTACCCGCTTTCTTTTGCTTGCTGTTATTCTTGTTAATATAGTTTAATAATCATCCTTTACAATAATATTGCTGTAATATGTTGTTGTATGCATAGTTAACTGGTGATCTGGGGGCCAGAACAGACCACTGTGCAGTTTTAGATGCGTGAGAATATATATTGTTTAATTGTCAGCTGTTTTGTTGAATAAAGTGTACGTATACAGCAGTCTTTTGCTTGTTTTGACACATTATTTAACATTTGTGGCAAGGAAATAATTAGTTTGGTGTGGCCAGAGAAAAAAAAAAGGTAAATTCTTATTGTGTTGAGCCCTGAAAAGTCCTGTGAAAGAAAACTAATTGCAATTAGGGTTGGGCGATGTTGACCGATTTAGCATCGTACGATGCCTAATGTGAAACATCGCGATGGACGATGGCATCATCTTCATAGGCGGAGGTGAATTAATTATTTATGAATAATTAATTAATGAATTCGTAACAAATTAATTATTTGTAGCCTACCGTTTCAACAACCTGGCCCGCATGGTCTTGTTTTACTCATAACCAAATCATAAATATATAAAGATAAGTTACACACAAATTACCACCTGTCAATCACTATTTCCGCGGGACTCTGGCATGAGTAGGCAGAGTGATCTGTGTCAGTCAGGGCTGGCCCGTCCATAGAGGCGACCTAGGTGGCTGCCTAGGGTGGCAGAGCAGTCAGGACGGCGTCCACAGCGCGTCTCCCCCCTTTCGCTTTCGTCAGCAACAAACCCTGCATCATCTCAGCGCCCCTCGGTCTTCGCTTTAGTCTACGACAAACCCTGCATCATCTCAACACCCAGCTTCGCCGCCCCCCCTCCCCACTCTCCATTGGCTTTTTCAGATTGAAGGCAGCATAACTTTCGGTTTGAGGGCGGCATTCTCGTCGTTTGCCTAGATTGCCAGTTGAGCTTGCTCCAGTCCTGGTGTTAGTATAATAGTGTCGCCAAACTTGGTTGGTAAAAAAGGTGCACAACCAACAACATCTGAGGGTTTCACTAAAATTACTAAGTACAAGCGTGAAAGCGAAAGATTGAAGCAGTGTACTGATGCTGTGACACGTTACCTGATAGATTCAAAAGACTGAAGAGTCGTTAGAAAGAGACAAGATAAATTAAACAACACGTTTAACAGCTATAGTGAGACGCCATCCAGAGGGACATCCTTGATAAACTGTCCAACGTACACTGTTCTCTGGAGCAGCTCAGACGAGCGCATGACAGTTTGTGTGTGTGTGTGTGGTCACGTGATGTGTGTTTTCAGTGGATGGAGGGCTGTTCAGAAATGCTAGATGAAATGCCAGTGTGGACGTGGATCATTTTCGTTCTTAAATGCCATTTTAAAGCTCAGCTGTATCAGTGTAAACGGGGCCTGAGTGTGAATTTTTCACGAGCGGGTTTGCGACGGGGGCGGGGCGGAGGATCGGCGATGCTGGCTCAACATCGTGATGTCTATCGGCCATCGACGATGGATGATGGCATCATCTATCGGCCCAACCCTAATTGCAATGTGACACTTTATGAAAGCATAACCCATTTGCTCATGCTCATTGAGTAAGCTCATACACAAAAACGAGGAGGCAAGAGGAAAAACACAACATCTAAATCAAGTCATTTTAGCATGCCAAAGTCACATTTATGCATATAAAATATATTTTCCCAACAACAAAATTGTGGCTAGTGAAAATGGCGAGTGGCTAGTAACAGTGGAAAACTACTAGCCACAGCGGCTGCTGATCAAAACAGTTAATGTCAAGCCCTGATTATTATGCAATTATTGCGGTTTCATATCATTTCATGTGATAGAAAACATCAAAACAAGTGTCTTTTTTAAAGTAAAAACACTGTAAGTGACTGAACTGCTGAGAGTGTAAATCTGTGTGTGTCTGTGAGTGTGTGTGTGTGTGTCCAGAGCAAATGGCATCACAGCACTTTATGAAGGGTCTCCCGGCACCTGCAGCGCCATGACAACCGCTTCCATCTCCATGGCGATACAGATGACCTGACCTGACAGAGTGCTGGATATGATGTCAACTCATTTTATCATCTGATTCCACACACTCTCAGACACACACACACACACGCTGGACTCGCTCCAAATCAGCACTCGACCTCATTTAGCGCAGGTAAGAGTCCTTCAACTAACCAGTTTATCTTCTTTTAACCCCTTCACCCCATTTTTACTCGCATTCACAGATGTTCACTTGAAGATGTGCCTTGCATCAGAATCCGGCCATAGTTAGAGATCATATTCAGAAATATTTTTAAATAACAGCAAGTTTAATTTTGTGCACGTTACGTTTATAATAGAAAACAAATTTCAACTCGTATTCTCATTAAAGGGCACCTATGGTCAAAAATCTACTTTTCAAGCTGTTTGGACAGACATATGTGTAGGTATAGTCTATAGACGGTCATATTGGGCTGATATAAACACACTCAGTCCTTTTTTTTTCAATTTAACAACATAAACCGGTGGACCAATTGGAGCGGTTTTGAGAGCGACTGCAACTTGATGTAGGAGTGCGGTCCCCCCGCCCACCAATATTGATTGACAGCTGCGCATTACCATATCCTCTATGTTGTTTTACGTCCGCCATTTTCAGCGTGAGTCAAAGCGACGTCACCAAAGAAACACCATTGCTCTATTTTTAGATCATGTAAGGCTCATTGGGCTCAACATTCACCAAGTTATCGCTCTCCTCGCCACCAGTGTTTGTGAGTTTTGGTGGGTTTACATGTGTAGTTTTCATTGCGTCTTCCTTAAACTTCAGCGGTTTGCATTTCCCGCGGTCACAGAAGCTCCCTGTCATCTTAACTAGGTGCAGCTGTGCCTCACGTGAGCGTCCCTCCATTGGAAATAACGAACTAACGACGCGCATCGCCATGCATTTCGCGGTGTCGCGGATGAAAGTGAAGACCGGGGGTTCGCTCACTATTCTGCCGCCTAGGTTGCCTCTCTGGACGCGCTGGCCCTGCTCAGGACACTTCATATTTCTGCCGCGCCACAGAGCGTTATCTGAATAGTTTCAGCATCGCGGTGCATCCGGTGTGTGATGCCCTTCAGTCAAAGTTAATTCAGTGTGCTTGGTTATTAGTCTCGGTGTAGGCTACAAGCTCTGAGCTTTAAACTAGCACACAGTTGGCTGTAAAACTATACAAAGACACAAATGATTTTGTAGTCTCTGCTTGGTTTGTGCCCGAGTCGTATATGTACAGCTGAATGCTGGTCCTCTCACTCATGTTGCTTCTCTCTGTCTGCCTGTCTGTAGCCATACACAAAGAGGGGAGCTCTTGGCTCCGCCCCCTTGTTAAGTTGGGCGGGAAGTCGAAACTAATTTTCATGTGAAGCAACACGCCCCTAAAACAGCGAGCTGTGTACACGCCCCCAAAATCACACTTTTTAACACATTATAATAAAAAAATCTGAATTGTGTTTTGAACTGAACCTAAACTGGCACACTCAGAAGAGCCATAATATTAATATGACATCTTAAAAAAGGGGTAAAATAGGTGCCCTTTAAATAATTTAAATAAAATACTGATTGTTTAGATTGTAAGTGATTTGTCTATATAACGCAATAAGCTATTACTATTGTTGATTTACAATAAATAAATCATGATTTTTTCCTTATTTTTAGCAAACTTTGGCATTACGTTTCCAAGATGGAAAACACTCACATTCTCATTAAAGTTGTGTAAATGGTGATTTATTCTTTAGATTGTAAATGATTTTGTCTATATAATACAAAAAGTATTAATATAATGAATATTAATTTAACAAAATAAATTAATTACGATTTTTATTTGTTATTTTATCAAACTTTGGCATTACTTTGAAGACGGAAAACATTCACATTCTCATTAAAATTATATGAAAACATTGTGATTTATTCTTTAGGTTGTAAACGATTTGTCTATATAATATATTTGTCTATATAATACAGCAATTACTGTCGTTAAATTAAATTATGATTTTTTTTGTTTGTTTGTAGCACACTTTAGCATTACTTTCAAGACAGAAAATGCTCACGTTCTCATTAAAATTATGTAAATTTAATAGTGATTTATTCTTTAGATTGTAAATGATTTTGTCTATATAATACAAAAAGTATTAATATATTGAATATTCATTTAATAAAATTAATTCATTCTTATTTTTATTTGTTATTTTATTAAACCTCGGCATTACTTTCAAGACAGAAATGCTCATATACTTGTTAAATGTAAATAATATAGTGATTTATTCTTTAGATGGTAAACGATTTATCTATATAATGCAAAAATGCTATAATTACTGTCATTAATTTAAATTAAATTGTGTTTTTTAGCACATTTTGAAGACAGAAAACACTCATTCTCATTAAAATAATATTTTTTAAAAATTTGTGATTAAAGCCGCGGTCACACTGGACTTTTCTTCCCATAGACATCCATTCATACACGTGTGAATGCGTCAGACCGGAAACACAAGCTCGTGCGACAAGTTTTGCAGTTTGCTGCGGTGCAAAGTTCAAGCTTGGTGAACTCTGACCTGCAAAATCGGATCACATGATTGCATGAGACCAATCGAGGATCAAAACATGACCTCTCTGAACAGAAATTTAAAACATGGACCAATCGCACGCTTTTTTAAATGTCTAATCATCTTGTTTAATCCCGCCCCTTTTCGCAGCGCCGTACGACAGAATTCCGCAAGCTTAAACTCTAGTGTGACTGCAGCTTTATTCTTTAGATTGTAAATGATTTGTCTATATAATACAAAAAGCTACAAATATTGTTAACTTAAATTAATCATGTTTTTAGCACACTTTGGCATTACTTTCAAGACAACAAACACTCACATTGTTACTAAAATAATGTAAATTAAATAGTCATTTATTCTTTAGATTGTAACTGATTTGTCTATATATTACGAAAAGCTACAATTACTATCGTTAATTTAAATTATGAGTTTTTGGTTTGTTTTAAGCACACTTTGGCAGTACTTTCAAGACAGAAATACTTATATTCTCATTAAAATTACGTAAATCTAATAGTGATTTATTCATTACATTGTAAATTATTTGTCTATATAATGCAAAAATCTACAATTATGATCGCTAATTTAAATAAAATTGTGTTTTTTAAACACACTTTGGCATTACTTTGAAGACAGGAAACACTCATTCTCATTAAATTAATGTAAAAATTTGGATTTATTCTTTATGCGTTCACACCAGACGCAGATGAAGCATCAGGCATAAGTGATTTACATGTTAAGTCAATGCAAAGACACGAATAGACATCCTGCAGCGTGATACGTGAGAATGAGGCGGTGTGAATGAGGCGATTCACACAAATGAAGCAGAACGTTTTGCACATTTGCTAGTCCATGCTTTCATGACTTCTAGACTGGATTACTGTAATGCTCTGTTTGCTGGTTGCCCAGCATCCTCTATTAACAAACTCCAGCTAGTGCAAAATGCAGCTGCCAGAGTTCTTACCAGATCTAGAAAATATGATCATATCACCCCAATTTTATCCTCCTTACACTGGCTGCCTGTTAAGTTTCGTATTGAATATAAAATATTACTCCTTACCTATAAAGCTTTAAATAATCTAGCTCCTGCTTATCTAACCAACCTCCTGTCTCGCTACAATCCAACCCGCTCTTTAAGATCTGAAAACTCAGGGCTTCTGGTAGTACCTAGAATATCAAAGTCGAGTAAAGGAGGTCGAGCCTTCTCATTTATGGCCCCTAAACTCTGGAATAGCCTTCCTGATAATGTCCGAGGCTCAGACACACTCTCGCTCTTCAAAACTAGATTAAAGACCTATCTTTTTAGCAAAGCATACACTCAGTACATAGCGGTATGACGCATGATGTGCCCCACACAGGTTTTTGCATCTCGTTTATATACACTATGAACAGCAGCTACGCTAATTATTCTCCTTATTCTGTATTTCCACCTGGGGGTACTCATCTCGAGGCCCTCAGACTATGCAGTGCCACTGACGCGATCCGAGACCAGCGACGAGATGATCCCAAGGTTTTCTGGACCAGGCCGTATCCTGAGCAGCTGCTGTGGTGGTCATCGTGGAGTGAGAGCATGAGACTGACTCCTGTGATGCTCCAAGGACAGACGAGTCTTCGCTGAGGTCCAGCTTTCTGTGTCTAGACTGCAGCTCTGCACAAGACGTTTGGCCATAGGGGAAATGGTCGTGCCCAACTGAGCCTGGTTTCTCTCCAGGTTTTTTAATTCTTCACTTTCGCCAATTGGTGAAGTTTTTTCCTCGCCGCTGTCGCCACTGGCTTGCATGGTTCGGGATCTGTAGAGCTGCGCATCGATGGATTTGCTCTTCAGTGTTTGGACTCTCAGTAGTGATTATTAACCCACACTGAACTGAGCTAAACTGAACTGAACTTAATCTCTGAAAACTGAACTGACACTGTTTCAATTCACTATAATCTTCCATGTGAAGCTGCTTTGACACAATCTACATTGTATAAGCGCTATACAAATAAAGATGAATTGAATTGAATTGAAGTTTGACACGCTTAACTCGCAAATCGCTCAAGTTGGAAAATCTGAACTTCAGCAGACATTCGCGTCACGTTAGCTAATCAGGAGCTTTCTCTTGTAAGGGCGTGATTATGACGTAGCGCCTGTTTTTGGTGTAAATCTCCTGCCGACACCGGACAACAGTTCATCAAACTGGGCTCAGTCAAAATTTACTCTTTAAATTGGAAACGAAAAGCTACAAACACTATCATTAATTAAAATTGTTAAATTAGTAAAAAAAAAAATTAATCTTAATTCTTATTTTAGCACAATTTGACGTTACTTTCAAGAAAGAAAACAAAACATTTTAAACTCACAAGCTCATTATAGTAAATCAAATAAAGATTTATTCATTAAACTGCAAACGTATTTACGTTTAAATACTTGCCTATATACTACAAAAACGCTACAATTACTATTTTAATTTAATTTAAATACACCTAATCAGGATTTTATTGAATATTTTAGCAGTCTGACTTCAAGATATAAAACAAGAAATGTTCAACACATTCTCATTAAACTAAAATAAAATAGAGTAAAATAAAATAGTGATTTTTAAAATTAAATATATAATATTTTTTATTTAAATAGTTAGTAATTATATATATATATATATATATATATATATATATATATATATATATATATATATATATATATATATATATATATATATATATATATATATATATACACACACAGTTAAAGTCAGAATTATTCGCCCTCCTTTGAATTTTTTATTCTTTTTTAAATATTTCCCAAATTATGTTTAACAGAGCAAGGAAATTTTCACAGTATGTCTGATAATATTTTTTCTTCAGAAGAAAGTCTTATTTGTTTTATATCGGCTAGAATAAAAGCAGTTTTTAATTTTTTAACACTATTTTAGGGACCAAATTATTAGCCCTTTTAAGCTATATTTTTTTTAATAGTCTACAGAACAAACCATCATTATACAATAACTTGCCTAATTCCCCTAACCTGCCTAGTTACCCTAATTAACCTAGTTAAGCCTTTAAATGCCACTTTAAGCTGTATAGAAGTGTCTTGAAGAATATCTAGTCTAATATTATTTACTGTCATCATGACAAAGATAAAATAAATCAGTTATTAGAGATGAGTTATTAAAACTATTATGATTAGAAATGTGTTGAAGAAATCTGCTCTGCGTTAAACAGAAATTGGGGGGAAAAATAAATGGGGCTAATAATTTAGGGGGCTAATAATTCTGACTTCAACTGTATACGTATATATAATTTTTATTTCTGAAATAAAATAAATCATTTATACTGTAGCATTTTAATGTAGAAATGAGAATCACAAGACAGAAAAATAAAAGCAAAAATGACTACAATATTGTAGGATTACAGTAAAAGTAAGTGGAAAACGTTTTGGGGCTGAAATGCAACCCATACACTTCATCCAAAGAATTTATCTCAATAATATTAATATTACAAACTAACCTAAATAACAAATCCTATCAATAACCCAAGCCACATTTGATCTAAAAAAACAGTCAACAGTACTCAATAGTAAACATCATTTATTTGTATTCAATTATGAACAATCTCATGTTTTTAAATATACTCAAATTGTCCAGTGCTTAAAATGATTGCATATTAAAAACAACACAAACACATAGTGGAGTGTGATTTCGTACCTGCGTTTGGAGGTATATTGTCATGTTTGGTAGTCATGTGTGTGTTTCTGTTTTGTATTTTGTTACGTAAGGCACACATGGAGCCCTTCACACACACACACACACACACACACACAAACACAAAGCACTTTGGTTTCATTAAAACAGCTTACTGTAAAATCACAGTGGCATCACTGAAGGCCTCAAATCTTGGCTGTAAAGACATTATTATTGCATCACGTAAACAAACACACTCACAAAAGAATGCTTAATGCTTCTGGAGTGGCTAAAAACATCCTAAAATATTACAGTTTATGTTGGAAGAAAAAGCACCGGATGAGTTCAGAGCTCACAGAGGCTCAACATTACAGAATATTCCGGAAATTTACTTGAAAAAAGGAGAAAATTTAGGAAAATCGTCAGAATGATTCACGTTTTGAGCTTAGTGGCAACAATTTGGAATTACAATAATAATAATAATAATAATAATAAAGTGAAATACTTCTGTAGTGGCTAAAACAGGGAATACATTTCAGTCTGTGTCATTATTAGCTAAAATATTCAGTAATAGTACTGGATGAGCTCTGGGTCAACATTCTGGACTTCCAGGAATTCACTAGAAAAGAACTGGAGAGTCATCATTTATGAAATTAGTGTGGAAACATTCGAGAATTCCAGAAACTTCAATTTCAGAAAAAACTTCAGAGTAGCTAAAAAAACTAAATCACTAAAACAGTCCAGATTTTGTTGGGAAAAGACTCAGGAAAGGCACTAAAGGACGGTCAAGAGTTCAGAGCTCACAGAGGCGATGATCAAGTATATTTCGGAAATCCAAATTCCTGGAAATTCTGGCCAAAAGTAAAAAAAAAAAAAAAAAATAAGGACAGTCAGTCAGAATGAATAAAGTTTTGAACTTAGTGGCAACATCTAGGAATTCCACTTATTACAATATAATAATAATAATAATAATAATAATAATAATAATAATAATAATAAAGTAAAATACTTCTATAGTGGATAAAAGAGGGAATACATTCCAGTCATTATTAGCTAAAATATTAGGCAATGAGCTCTGAGTGAACATTCTGCGTTGCGTTCCAGAATGTTTTTCCTTATTCAAGGATAATTCCGGAATAACACTGGAATTCCAAGAGTTGTGCTTTCAGACACAACATTCTGGAATATTTTGGAATTCTAAATAAAAAAAAGGAACATCAAAGGAATGTTGACAGTGCCGAGCTCAAAGTGGGAATATTTGGGAATATTCAGGAATTGCACTTGTTCCATCTCTCTTTAGGAAAACACTCAGGAAAAGCAGCGGATGTGAAAATGCAAAATGCTTTCAGAGTGACTAAAAACATCATAAAACATTCCAGTTTTTGCTGCCATAAATATTTTTAGGATAAATATTTAGGAAAAACACCAGAATGTCCAGCTTTTTTCCCAGAATTTCAATTTGTTTTGTTTTTGTGAAAATGTGACTAAATACAATGTGTGTTGGCATCATGAGCTCAGAGACGGATGAGTTCTACTACTTGTTATGGTGTGAAAATGCATCCTTATCTTTAAATACCGGAAAACATTCCGGAGTAGCACTGGAATTTCAAGAGTTGTGCTTTCAAAACTTTTCAAAATTCTGGAATATTTTGGAATTTCAAAAACATGAAACCGCAAATGAATGTTGAGAGTTCTGAGCTCAGAGTGGGAATATTTGGGAATATTCTGGAATTGCACTTGTTACAACTGTCTTAAGGAAAACATTCAGGAAAAGCACCAGATGTAAAAATGCTTTCAGATTGACTGAAAGCATCATAAAACATTCTAGTTTTTGCTGCCATAAATATTGGATAAACATTTGGGAAAAGCACCAGTAATGTGCAGCTTTTTTCTGAATGTCAGTTTGTTTTGTTTTTGTGAAAATGTGACTAAAACAATCCTAAAAAAAAGTTCCAGAATGTTTTACTCATTCAAGAATAATTCCGGAATAGCACTGGAATTCCAAGAGTTGTGCTTTCAGAGACGCAACATTCTGGAACAATTTTGGAATTCCGATAAATGGAACATCAAAGGAACGTTGACTGAGCTCAGAGTGGGAATATTCCGGAACATTCTGGAATTGCACTTGTTATATCTTTCTTAAGGAAAACACTCAGGAAAAGCAGCGGATGTAAAAATGTAAAATGCTTTCCGAGTGACTAAAAACATCCTAAGACGTTCCAGTTTTTGCTGCCATAATTATTGGATAAATATTTAGGAAAAGCACCAGAATGTCCAGCAATTTTTCAGAGTCACTTTGTTTTGTTTTTGTGAAAATGTGACTAAAACAATCCTAAAAAATAAAAAACTATGCATTCCGGAATGTTTTTCCTTATTCAAGGATAATTCCGGAATAGTACTCCAATTTCAAGAGTTGTGCTTTCAGAGATGCAACATTCTGGAATATTTTGGAATTCCGAAAAAAATGAAACATCAAAGGAATGTTGACAGTTCTGAGCTCAGAGTGGGAATATTCCAGAACATTCTGGAATTCCACTCGTTGCATTCAGAAAGGAAAAGCTCAAGAAGAATTTCCAGGAATGGAAAGAGAAGGAATGGTTATCCATGATCTATACTGTCATCCGAAGTAAACATGTGAAGTGCTTGAAACAATAAAAAATGAAAATGTAGGAAAATGTATGTTTTTCCAGAATTTTTTTAGGAGTAATCTAGAACAGGAGCATCAGAGGTCAGTGGTGATGACTGGCGTGACCCCGTGAATCAGGAGCGTCGGGCCGAGGTTCCTGGTCAGCAGCTCCAGCTGATTCAGATAATCACTGTAGCGGCTCGTATCCGCAGGGGGGCGGGGCAAATATAGAAAGCGGACGGCAGGGGGGCGGAGCTTCTGCTCCAGGATCAGCTTATTGACAGCCTGTAAATACTCATCCGACACTCGCGAGGTGTTACTCGGAAAACTGTTTGAGAAGAATTTATCAGCCTCGACTCCGCCTTCTTCGCTTTCCAGCTCCTCCTCTTTTTCGTTTTTATCCAATCTTGTTTGCCGCTGCCAATGAAGCGCCACTTCTGAATCCCAGGGAACCGTACAAATGTCCGCCTTCATCCGAAGATCCTTCAACAGGTGTCCGAGTTTCTGCTCCGTCCCCTTTAGGCTCCGCCCCTCCTCCACACATAAAAAGAGGCGGAGTCTGGCCTTCTGCCACGCCCTCGTCATGTTGAGAATACAGGCGAGTTGAAGCAAAAAAAGCGAGCATGTGTCGACATACGCAGCGCTATCAGGACGCAGGAGGTTTACAGGCCAAACGTCTACAAATATCGGACCCTGCAGGGCGTGTGTATGATCGAACTGTCCAAAATACCGCGCTAATGCTACATTTTTCAGCATTTTAACTGCATCTGCGATTATGCAAACGTATTCCTGAGGGCCGAGAGATTTCCCACCCCAAACCCCACCCCTGCCGACGACCACGCCCCCTCGCACTGGCGGAAAATGAAATGGCGGCTCGTCTTGGTCTTCCGGGTCTTCGCTTTGAAAGGCATTGTCCAAAAATTTGCTCATGGACAAACTGGAGTCCTGGAGCTGGTCCTGAGGCAGGGCGTCGTCATAGAAACCCAGAACCAGAGTATTGGGTCTCATTCCACCTGTAGATGACAACACACACAGACACAAAAGTTACTAGTTAATTAGTAATTAGTTGGCCCACATGAAATCTGCGCTCGCAGAAATCTGCCGATTTTTAGCCCATCATTGAGTCTATTTATTTACTTGTGTAAATGTGTGTAAATATATATTTATTTAGTTTTTAAATCACTTTCAATATTATTGACAAATATGAAAATGTTTATATGATTTTTACAATATACACTCACTGGCCACTTTATTAGGTACACCTGTCCAACTGCTTGTTAACGCAAATTTCTAATCAGCCAATCACATGACAGCAACTCAATGCATTTAGTCAAGTAGACATGGTCAAGACGATCTGCTGCAGTTCAGACCGAGCATCAGAATGGGGAAGAAAGGGGATTTAAGTGACTTTGAATGTGGCATGGTTGTTGGTGCCAGACGGGCTGCTCTGAGTATTTCAGAAACTGCTGATCTACTGGGATTTTCACGCACAACCATCTCTAGGGTTTACAGAGAATGGTCCGACAAAGAGGAAATATCCAGTGAGCGGCAGTTCTGTGGGCGCAAATGCCTTGTTGATGCCAGAGGTCAGAGGAGAATGGCCAGACTGGTTCCAGCTGATAGAAAGGCAACAGTAACTCAAATAAGCACTCGTTACAACCGAGGTCTGCAGAAGAGCATCTCTGAACACACAACACGTCCAACCTTGAGGCGGATGGGCTACAGCAGCAGAAGACCACACCGGGTGCCACTCCTGTCAGCTAAGAACAGGAAACTGAGGCTACAATTCACACAGGCTCACCAAAACTGGACAAGAGAAGATTGGAGAAACGTTGCCTGGTCTGATGAGTCTCCATTTCTGCTGCCACATTCGGATGGTCGGCTCAGAATTTGGCCTCAACAACATGAAAGCATGGATCCATCCTGCCTTGTATCAGCGGTTCAGACTGGTGGTGGTGGTGTAATGGTGTGGGGGAGATTTTCTTGGCACACTTTGGGTCCATTAGTACCAATTGAGCATGGTGTCAACGCCACAGCCTACCTGAGTATTGTTGCTGACCATGTCCATCCCTTTATGACCACAGTGTCTCCATCTTCTGATGGCTACTTCCAGCAGGATAACGCACCATGTCATAAAGCGCCAATCATCTCAGACTGGTTTCTTGAACATGACAATGAGTTCACTGTACTCAAATGGCCTCCACAGTCACCAGAGCTCAATCCAATAGAGCACCTTTGGGATGTGGTGGAACGGGAGATTGGCATCATGGATGTGCAGCCGACAAATCTGCAGCAACTGTGTGATGCTATCATGACAATATGGAGCAAAATCTCTGAGGAATATTTCCAGTACATTGTTGAATCTCTGCCATGAAGGATTAAGACAGTTCTAAAGGCATAAGGGGGTCCAACCTGGTACTAAGGTGTACCTAATAAAGTGGCCGGAGAGTGTAGTTTGTCAAGTAATTTTGTTCTGTCTTTAGTAGATATATTATATGAAAGACTTGCTTTGTTTACCAATGAAGTGGATCTAATTGGTATCTAGAAAGGTGTTAGTTTTTATTTAATATATTAAGTTTTTAATTATGATACTCCCAAAAACATTCTGCATAAATCCACAGATTGTTTACAAAATTCTCTGCAGAAATATCAAAAAATGTCCACAAATTCGGTCTGCTCCTAGTTATTAGTAATTAATAAAGTCATGTTAACTAATAACCTTCACTTTTCTGATTTTGATTGTAATGCAATAATGTGCCCCTTTTGTAAAGATATAATTAAAAACAATAATTATTGTGAAAAGCGCTATACAAATGAACTTTAATTGGATTGAAAATTGGGTGAGAAAATGCATAGGATGCAAAAATAGGACATAAATAAAGCAGATAAAAGTGAACATAGAAATATAACGATAATTACAGGTAAATAAAAATGCATAAAGGTATAATTTAAATAAATTAGTAGGTAAATGAAATATATAAAGCTAAAATATGAAATATGTAAACATAAACTGTGTATAAAATATAAAAGATAAGAAGTATTTTCTGCAATTGTAAAAATTAAGTGAGTTTCTCCTTAAAACAAGCTAAATAATCTCCCAGTGGGGTAAATAAACTTTGTTGTTAGACTATTTTGTTTACCCCACTTGCTTTCATTTCCCATTCTTGACTTCATATTTTTTTGATATTGGGACTAGAAACAAGACAAACATTTAAATAAGATTTTTTAAGTGTAAAAAAAGACATGCAGTAGTCAACATTCAACGTGAATCAAAAATGTTTTTCAAAATTAGACAAGAATGGGTGTTGTTCAATAGTTTTAGGACAACTTTGACGAAAGGTGATGATCCACTTCAAATGTTGATGACTGCAGGTATACATATAAATATAAACACAAAATAAATATAACTCAATAAACAATTAAATAAAAAACAAAATAAAACTTAAAACCAAACAAAATAAATCTAAAAAGTATAACAATAACTAACACATAAACTGCATAAATATAAATATATAAAATAAATATATATAATTTTTACATTTTAAATGCATTTAAAAGTAGTAAATATACACATAATAACTGTAAAATTAGACAAGAATATGCATTTAAAATAAAACCATAAATAATAACCCTTTTGCATAGTGCTCGTTTTCTGTCTGACTTAATTATCCCAAATGCATTAGCACATGCTTATTAAAATATAATGCATATTTTAGCTGTTATTCCAGCAAAACAAGCTGATATGCGGTGGTTGTGATGCAGAAGGACTGCTAGTGTTGTGCTGAACCCAGATCTCCTGCTGTAAGTGTGTTTTTTCGCTCACCGAGGCCTGATATGAACAGCAGGTGTTGAACTCCATGTCTGATAGAGTCGGCCAGCGTGAG
The DNA here is from genome assembly GCA_903798195.1 of Danio kyathit. NCBI lineage: Eukaryota > Metazoa > Chordata > Actinopteri > Cypriniformes > Danionidae > Danio > Danio kyathit. The sequence continues at coordinate 58,110,383 of LR812533.1, read as the reverse complement.
ATTAACAAACGCTTTAATATTCAGATGATCCACCAGAGACAACCAGGAGTCATACTGAGCCTGCAGAGGATCAGACGGCAGAACGTCTGCGGAGAAACGCACAGACAGAAACACTCGGGTCATTCGCAGATTAATATTCATACGCCGCATGGGACGCGCCGGCTGCCAATTACAGCAATCATCATTCACACGATGCACCGCTCAAATAATTCAGTGTCGGTGTGTTTAAAGAGCAGGACATATGTGGTATTTTAGAAGGTCCTAAGATTATCTACAGCAACAGGCTTAAATGCATATAAGGTCAGAAAAGCATGGAAGCAAACAAGTAGCAAAAATCAGTTAAAAACGGAAACAGCAACAAAATATGCAAAACGGCAATAGAATATGCAAAAATGACAATGTAATATGAAAACATGGCAATGGATTATGTAAAAGGAAATGTAACATGCAAAAGGGCAACAGTACATATATAAACGGAAATGTAATATGCAAAATAGCAACAGTATATATACAAAAAGGAAATGTAATATGCAAAACAGTGATGGAACATAAAAAATTTCAATGTAATATGTAAACAGCAATGAATAGGCAAAATAGCAACGTAATATGTAAAGGCAATGAAATATGTAAAACAGCAATTTAATATTGAAATGGGAATGGAATATGCAAAACGTCAATGTAATATCCAAAATGGTAATGATTATGCAAAACGACAATGTAATGTGTAAACAGCTATGAAATAAGTAAACAGCAATGTGATATGCAAAATGGTAATGAATATGCAAAACGGCAATGTAATGTGTAAACAGCTATGCAATAAGTAAACAGCAATGTGATATGCAAAATGGTAATGATTATGCAAAACGACTATGTAATGTGTAAACAGCAATGAAATAAGTAAACAGCAATGTGATATGCAAAATGGTAATGAATATGCAAAACGACAATGTAATGTGTAAACAGCTATGAAATAAGTAAACAGCAATGTGATATGCAAAATGGTAATGATTATGCAAAACGACTATGTAATGTGTAAACAGCAATGAAATAAGTAAACAGCAATGTGATATGCAAAATGGTAATGATTATGCAAAACGACAATGTAACGTGTAAACAGCTATGAAATAAGTAAACAGCAATGTGATATGCAAAATGGTAATGATTATGCAAAACGACAACGTAATGTGTAAACAGCTATGAAATATGTAAACAGCAATGTGATATGCAAAATGGTAATGATTATGCAAAACGACTACGTAATGTGTAAACAGCAATGAAATATGTAAACAGCAATGTGATATGCAAAATGGTAATGATTATGCAAAACGACTATGTAATGTGTAAACAGCAATGAAATATGTAAACAGCAATGTGATATGCAAAATGGTAATGATTATGCAAAACGACAATGTAATGTGTAAACAGCAATGAAATAAGTAAACAGCAATGTGATATGCAAAATGGTAATTATTATGCAAAACGACAATGTAATGTGTAAACAGCAATGAAATAAGTAAACAGCAATGTGATATGCAAAATGGTAATGATTATGCAAAACGACAATGTAATGTGCAAACAGCAATGAAATAAGTAAACAGCAATGTGATATGCAAAATGGTAATGATTATGCAAAACGACAATGTAATGTGTAAACAGCTATGAAATATGTAAACAGCAATGTGATATGCAAAATGGTAATGATTATGCAAAACGACAATGTAATGTGTAAACAGCAATGAAATATGTAAACAGCAATGTGATATGCAAAATGGTAATGATTATGCAAAACGACAATGTAATGTGTAAACAGCTATGAAATATGTAAACAGCAATGTGATATGCAAAATGGTAATGATTATGCAAAACGACAATGTAATGTGCAAACAGCAATGAAATAAGTAAACAGCAATGTGATATGCAAAATGGTAATGATTATGCAAAACGACAATGTAATGTGTAAACAGCTATGAAATATGTAAACAGCAATGTGATATGCAAAATGGTAATGATTATGCAAAACGACAATGTAATGTGTAAACAGCAATGAAATAAGTAAACTGCAATGTGATATGCAAAATGGTAATGATTATGCAAAACGACAATGTAATGTGTAAACAGCTATGAAATATGTAAACAGCAATGTGATATGCAAAATGGTAATGATTATGCAAAACGACAATGTAATGTGTAAACAGCAATGAAATAAGTAAACTGCAATGTGATATGCAAAATGGTAATGATTATGCAAAACGACAATGTAATGTGTAAACAGCTATGAAATATGTAAACAGCAATGTGATATGCAAAATGGTAATGATTATGCAAAACGACAATGTAATGTGTAAACAGCAATGAAATAAGTAAACTGCAATGTGATATGCAAAATGGTAATGATTATGCAAAACGACAATGTAATGTGTAAACAGCTATGAAATAAGTAAACTGCAATGTGATATGCAAAATGATAATGATTATGCAAAACGACTATGTAATGTGTAAACAGCTATGAAATAAGTAAACAGCAATGTGATATGCAAAATGGTAATGATTATGCAAAACGACAATGTAATGTGTAAACAGCAATGAAATAAGTAAACAGCAATGTGATATGCAAAATGGTAATGATTATGCAAAACGACAATGTAATGTGTAAACAGCAATGAAATATGTAAACAGCAATGTGATATGCAAAATGGTAATGATTATGCAAAACGACAATGTAATGTGTAAACAGCTATGAAATATGTAAACAGCAATGTGATATGCAAAATGGTAATGATCATGCAAAACGACAACGTAATGTGTAAACAGCAATGAAATAAGTAAACAGCAATGTGATATGCAAAATGGTAATGATTATGCAAAACGACAATGTAATGTGTAAACAGCTATGAAACAAGTAAACAGCAATGTGATATGCAAAATGGTAATGGAATATGTTAAAGGAATGTAATAAGCAAAACGGCAAAAAATATGCAAAATGGCAACGTAATATGCAACATCAATGTAATATGCAATGAAATTTAATATGTAAAATGCCAATGGAATATGCAAAGCAGTAATGGAATATGCAAAATGGCAATATAATGTGCAAAACATCAATGTAATATGTAAAACTAATATGTAAATATGCAAAACGGCAATGGAATATGCAAAATATAGAGATGGATTATGTAAATAGGAAATGGAATATGCAAAAAAATCTATGTAATATGTAGAATGACAATGTAATATGTAAACGACAATGGAATAAGCAAAACGTCAATGGATTATGTTAAAAGTCATTGTAATATTCAAAAAAATGGCAATGATTCTGTGAATCTGAAAAACATTACATGGGGTGTGTTTTGTAGTAGGTTTCAGATGACAAATCCACTCGAGGGTGCTGTCCATATTTTTGCGAATATGAAATATGTTAGGGTAAGTTTTGTTGTGCATTTTGTAAACAATTTCACTAGAGAGTTCCGTCTACAGTTTTACAAATCTGAAATATGTTACTTAAGGTACATTTTGCTCTACCACTAGAGGGTGCTGTCAACATATTTGCAAATCTGAATTACATTACTTAAGGTACGTATTCTACATTTCGGAGACAAACACACTCGACGGTGTTGTCTACATTTTGGCGAATATGAAATAAGTTACTTAATGTATGTTTTGTTGCATGTTTTGAAGACAAATCCGCAAGAGTGCCCGGCCTACATTTTTGCAAATCTAAAATACCTTAGGGTAAGCATTGTTGTACGTTTTGTAAACAAATACACTAGAAGGCGCTGTCTACACTTTTACAATTTTGAAATGTGTTACTTAAAGTATGTTTTGCTGTGCGTTCCAGAGACAAATCCACAAGAGTGCGCGGCCTACATTTTTGCGAATCTAAAATACGTTATGGTAAGCATTGTTGTACGTTTTGTAAACAAATACACTAGAGGGCGCTGTCTACACTTTTACAAATCTAAAATATGTTACTTAAGATACATTTTGCTGTACATTTCAGAGACAAATCCACTAGAGGGTGCTGTCTACATGCTTGTGAATCTGAATTACATTACTTGAGGTAAATATTGTACATTTCAGAGACAAATCCACTAGAGGGCGCTGTCTACATTTTTGCGAATATGAAATACGTTAATTAAGGTATGTTTTGTTGTGTGATTTGAAGACAAATCCACCAGAGGGCGATGTCTATTTTTTTGCGAATATAAAATACGTTACTTAATGTATGTTTTGTTGCGTGATTTGAAGACAAACCCACAAGAGTGCGCAGCCTACATTTTTGCGAATCTAAAATACGTTATGGTAAGCATTGTTGTACGTTTTGTAAACAAATACACTAGAGGGCGCTGTCTACACTTTTACAAATCTAAAATATGTTACTTAAGATACATTTTGCTGTACATTTCAGAGACAAATCCACTAGAGGGTGCTGTCTACATGCTTGTGAATCTGAATGACATTACTTGAGGTAAATATTGTACATTTCAGAGACAAGTCCACTAGAGGGCGCTGTCTACGTTTTTGCGAATATGAAATACGTTAATTAAGGTATGTTTTGTTGTGTAATTTGAAGACAAATCCACCAGAGGGCGATGTCTATTTTTTTGCGAATAGAAGATACGTTACTTAAGGTATGTTTTGTTGCGTGATTTGAAGACAAACCCACAAGAGTGCGGGGCCTACATTTTTGCCAATCTAAAATACGTTATGGTAAGCATTGTTGTACGTTTTGTAAACAAATACACTAGAGGGCGCTGTCTATACTTTTACAAATCTAAAATATGTTACTTAAGATACATTTTCCTGTACATTTCAGAGACAAATCCACTAGAGGGCGCTGTCTAAATTTTTGCGAATATGAAATACGTTACTTAAGGTATGTTTTGTTGCGTGATTTGAAGACAAACCCACAAGAGTGAGCGGCCTACATTTTTACGAATCTAAAATAAGTTAGGGTAAGCATTGTTGTACGTTTTGTAAACAAATACACTAGAAGGCGCTGTCTACACTTTTTACAATTCTGAAATGCGTTACGTAAGGTATGTTTTGCTGTACGTTTCAGAGACAAATCCACTAAACGTTGCTGTCTACATATTTGCAAATCCGAATTACACTACTTAAGGTATGTATTCTACATTTCGAAGACAAAAACACTCGAGGGCGCTGTCTACATTTTTGCGGATATGAAATACGTTAATTAAGGTATGTTTTGTTGCATGTATTGAAGACAAATCCACAAGAGTGCCCGGCCTACATTTTTTGCGAATCTAAAATGCGTTAGGACAAGCATTGTTGTACGTTTTGTAAACAAATACACAAGAGGGTGCTGTCTACGCTTTTACAAAACTGAGATGTGTTACTTAAGGTATGTTTTGCTGTACATTTCAGAGACAAAGCCACTGGAGGGCGCCGTCTACCTTTCTGCGGATATGAAATACGTTAGTTATGATATGTTTTATTGCATGTTTTGGACTTGGACTTTGGACTTACATGTTTAAAAATCTGAATTACATTACGTAAGGTATATATTGTACGTTTCAGAGACAATTGCACTAGGGGGCGCTGTCTACACTTCTGCGAAAAAGCAAATGGTCAATATTGTGTACAGTTAGACCCAATGCTATCAGACTGAGACTTTCCTCCAGCTTCCTCAAATATGAGGCGTAAATGTATGTTGATTTTTGTAATTTGCAAAATGACAATGTAAATTTGCTAATCTGAAATACATAAATAATAAATACATTTTGTTTCATGTTTTGGATAAAAATCCACTAGAGGGCGACGTCTACAAGGTTACGAATCTGAATTATGTTACTTATGTTACGTATTGTACGTATTGGGGACTAATGCACTATAGGATGCTGTCTACACTTCTGCGAATCTGAAATACATTACCTACATACCAAACCGTCAATACTGTGTACGTTAAATAAAACTGAAATATAATAATTAGGGTATGTTTTGTTTCATATTTTGGAGAAAAATCCACTAGAGGGCGATGTCTACACACTTGCAAATCTAAATTACATAACTTACAGTACGTTTTGTTGCATGTTCTGGAGACTAATCATCTAGAGGGCGCTGTCTACATTTTTAGGTACGTTTTGTTCAATGTTTAGAGACAAATCCACTAGACGGTGCTATTAGCATTTTTGCGAATTTAAATTACATTACTTAAGGTACATATTGTGCATTTCTGAGACAAATCCGCTAGAGGGAGCTGTCTACACTTCTGCGAATCTGAACTACTTCAATATTGTGTACTGTTAGACCCATAGCTTAAGCGTTATCAAGCTGAGACTCTCCCCATGAGAGTTGTGACTGTGTGTTTTTTTTACCCAGGTCTCCGAGCTGCACGTGTCCCAGCACATACAGGCCGCTCTTCTTGATGTGGTTGATGAAGGTGATCAATCCCACACTGCACCTGGGGTTCGACACCATCAGCAGCACCTGAGGCCTCCAGAACTTCACATGATCCTTACGCACATCCAGCATCAGCAGGTATTTACGCACCTGAACACACACACAAAATCAAATCAAATATGATCATGTGTTGATGTTGAATGATTTCATTAGGACAGTAAGGTCTGACTCTGCTTAGACTAAAGTCTCATCACTGAACCTTCAATAATGTCCAGTATAGAATATAAAGTCATGCTGCAGTGGAAACAGAATGAATATTGTGTCTGACTCCATCATGAGCTTGGAGGACTGCATCATACATCTCTGAATGACTCAAATCACGCATTAATAAAGTCATCTGGAATGGCAAAGAAAGCGTTCCTGCAGGACTCCCAGAGTTCATCAAGATTCTTTGTGTTCATCTTCAACGCCTCCTCCTCCATCTTACCCCAGACATGCTCAATAATGTTCATCTCTGGTGACTGGGCTGGCCAATCCTGGAGCACTTTGACCTTCTTTGCTTTCAGGAGCTTTGATGTGGAGGCTGAAGTCTGAGAAGGAGCGCTATCCTGCTGGAGAATTGTCCCTCTCCTGTGGTTTGTAATGTAATGGGCAGCACAAATGTCTTGATACCTCAGGCTGTTGATGTTGATCATCCACTCTGCAGATCTCTTGCACGCCCCCATACTGAATGAACCCCAAACCATGATTTCTCCTTTACCAAACTTGACTGATTTCTGTGAGAATCTTGGTCCATGCTGGTTCCAGTAGGTCTTCTGCAGTATTGGTGATGATTGAGATGCAGATCAACAGATGATTCATCAGAGAAATCCACCTTCTGACTCTTTTCCAAATTATCAACTAGAAAGATCAACTAGTGTGTGTGTGTACTGGTGGAATATGTGCGTGTATAGTGTGTGTACCTGGTGGAATATGAGTGCCTGGCTGATACACCCCCAGCTGCTGACGGGACTCAGGTAGTGTATGAGCAGCAGCAGCAGCAGCATGAAGGCGATGCTGGCGGAGGCGTAGATGGCGTTAATCAGGAACATCATCACTGCACAGCCAATGATGCCCAGAACACACGTATGCCAGGTGAAGTACCTGAACGTCGGCCTGCGCACACACACACACACACACACAGTTAATTTAAAGGATATCTATGACCTAGTGTCTTCAAAACTGACACAATTCACATTTAGCAAAAATAAAGCTGATATTAACACCCATACATTTTTATTGTCGCCTCCTCGTATTTCAGTTTCTCATCTAATCTTCTGACCAATCAAATGCTCTCTAGTGTCTGACATGCCCCGCCCCCTTCTTCTCATTTGCTATAGTGTGTACCAGAGGTGTGGACTCGAGTCATGTGACTTGGACTCGAGTCAGACTCGAGTCATGAATTTGATGACTTTAGACTCGACTTGACAAAATATCAAAAGACTTGCAACTCGACTTGGACTTGAACAGAAATGACTTGGACTTTCACTTGGACTTGCGCCCATTGACTTGTGAAGACTTGCTGCTTCCCCTAAAAAACCCAAAGATAAAAAGTATGTTGACACGGACCACTCTGCGCGCGCTCTCTCTCTCTCTCTTTCTGTGCGTGTGTGTGACAGAGAGCATGCGCGTATTCGGCACGACATCCAATCAAAGCACCGTAGAATGTTTTGATTCGACAGCGTCCAACGTGACTATATGGCGCCGGAGTGGACAAAAGTCAAGCGAATGCAGAGAGACCGAGCTAGTTTACAGTCATTGGACCGAGCCAATACTCGCGCGCCAATACACGGTCTCTCTCACGCGTACATACAGTCTCTCACGCCCGCGGCACGTACAATAGGTCTCTCGCGCCCGCGGCGCGTACATTCGGTCTCTCGCGGCCGCGGCACGTATATTCGGTCTCTCGCGCCCGCGGCGCGTACATTCGGTCTCTCGCGCCCGCGGCGCGTACATTCGGTCTCTCGCGCCCGCGGCACGTATATTCGGCCTCTCGCGCCCGCGGCACGTATAATAGGTCTCTCGCGCCCGCGGCGCGTACATTCGGTCTCTCGCGCCCGCGGCACGTATATTCGGTCTCTCGCGCCCGCGGCGCGTACATTCGGTCTCTCGTGCCCGCCGCACGTACGTATATTCGGTCTCTCGCGCCCGCGGCGCGCACATTCGGTCTCTCGCGCCCGCGGCGCGTACATTCGGTCTCTCGCGCCCGCGGTACGTATATTCGGTCTCTCGCGGCCGCAGCGCGTACATTCGGTCTCTCGCGCCCGCGGCGCGTACATTCGGTCTCTCGCGCCCGCGGCACGTATATTCGGTCTCTCGCGCCCGCACACATTCGCTTGACTTTTGTCCACTCTGGTGCCTCATACCATTTGTGCTTTTGCTCTCTAGAGATCATTCTGTTAAATTGGTTATTCCAATAATGTTGATATGGTTTATATATTGCTACACTATTTATTAACAATACACGAAAAACTTGAAAGGTTGAGGTATAAATTCTATAATAAATTCTAGTGTTTTTGAGTGTTGGGTATACTGCCTATGTTTTAGGCTAGTATTATTTACAACTTGTTAATGAATGCTTCAGCATACTGTAGTATTAAGAATAGTGAACTCATAAAATGAAATACAGAGTGTAGTTTTAATACAGTAAAGTGGTGAATTGTAGTATAATATACCCTATAGTGTGAAAAAAAACAGCACTGGGTAATTTGTTTATATTACACTTGTTGTGTTACTGGCAACGCAGTGGGCAGTGCTGTCGCCTCACAGCAAGAAGGTTGCTGGTTCAAGGCTGGGTCAGTTGGCATTTCTGTGTGGAGTTTGCATGTTCTCCCTGCGTTCGCCTGGGTTTCCTCCGGGTGCTCCAGTTTCCCCTCACAGTCCAAAGACATGCGGTGTAGTGTATGAGTGTGAAAGAGTGTGTGTGTGGATGTTTCCCAGAGATGGGTTGCAGCTGGAAGGGCATCCGCTGCGTAAAAATGTGCTGGATAAGTTGGCGGTTCATTACGCTGTGGCGACCCCGGATAAATAAAGGGACTAAGCTGAAAGAAAATGAATGAATGAATGAATGTTGTGTTACCATAGCAACTACAGTATTACCACAACAGATTACTTTATTAAGACTTTATTTTAGTTGCCTTGATAAAATGGAATTGATAGTGACATTTATGTTAAGAGTGAATAGTACTGTAGACTTAAGTTTTTCCTTATTTTTATCACAGTTACATTTCTGCTTGCGTTAGTTATTGTTTAAATGTTTTTTTATTTGATTAGTATGGTGCATCTTTAGGATGTTTAATAAATGTTTTTAAAATAAAATGTATTCTTTACATCCAACGTCTATTCCAGGGACGCCTTTTTGTAAACTCTAGCCACCCCAATATGATTTTGCTGTTGACATTATTCATTTAAATGTACTTATGTAAAAGGACAATATTTCAATAAATAAATAAATAGCAGCCACTAAATTATTGTGGATTGATTGGCGCCACTGACATAGCTGATTCACTTCCCCACCCCCCTCCCCGATCGTCGTTGACAGCACGCACACACCTTCAATATAGACAGCAATGGCAATTTAATATTTACCCTAAGGTACATCAATAGAAAAAACTGTTTTAATAATAATGTGGCTCAGAAAGGAATATGGATAAATGATATTATTAGAGTCTGTATAGTGAGTGTGTGCATACAGTTGCAATCAGAATTATTCAACCCCCTGAATTATTAGCACCCTGTTTATTTTTTTCCCCAATTTTTGTTAAACGGAGAGCAGATTTCTTCAACACATTTCTAATCATAATAGTTTTAATAACTCATCTCTAATAACTGATTTATTTTATCTTTGCCATGATGACAGTAAATAATATTAGACTAGATATTCTTCAAGACACTTCTATACAGCTTAAAGTGACATTTAAAGGCTTAACTAGGTTAATTTGGTTAGGGTAATTAGACAAATTATTGTATAATGATGGATTGTTCTGTAGACTATTGAAAAAATATATAGCTTAAAGGGGCTAATAATTTTGACCTTAAAATGGGTTTTAAAAAATTAAAAACTGCTTTTATTCTAGCCGAAATAAAACAAATAAGACTTTCTCCAGAAGAAAAAAATATTATCAGACATACTGTTAAAATTTCCTTGCTCTGTTAAACATCATTTGGGAAATATTTAAAAAAGAAAAAAAAATCAAAGGGGGTTCAATAATTCTGATTGCAACTGTATATAGTAATGCCTTTTGTTCATTTGTTTGTTTTATTAATTAATTCATTATTCTTCATTAATTTTAGACACGGCATATACCGTATGCTGTACAATAAAAGTATGTGAAAACAACTGAATAGTTATTTATATATATGAAACTTGTTTAAAAACTAAATGTTTTTTATTTTACTGAATTTGAATTTCTTGATTTTTGGGGGGAATAAATTGCAATGTTTCAAGAGAATTTAATTAAATGAATTAAAACCACATTATTTCATTTACCAGAAACAAAAATATAACATTACACTGAATTCATTAATATTTTTTGTGTGCCACCCCAAGATTTGGTGCGGCCTCTTCTAGCCACCCCTAAGAAAATTTTCTGGGGGTGCCACTGGTCTATTCTCTGTGTCTTAAAGTGTTTGAAACTGGAAATATTTTATCATATAACACAGCCAAAAATTTTATGGTTTATTAGATTAAAAATGTAATATGTACGTCTATTTTAGTATATTGGTTGTTAATAAACTGCACCAATATAAATCATATCGAAAAGCACAAAAGGAAGAGGGAACACAAGACACAAATTGTGAGTCTGCATATAATCTCTTAGAACGTGCAAGAAAATTTGTGCGTGAGCAGTGCATATTTGAGAGAGTGAGAAAATTTGCGCACGAGCAGCGTATATTTGAGAGCTCACAAGCAGTTTTGTCTACAAATAGAGGAAATCGGTGCACGAGCATCACACAAGAGAGCGTAGAGACAGTTCTTCAATGTTATGTGAAGAAAACAACGTTATTGTTTGTATGAAGTAGCCTACTTCATTGAGAATATGTGCTACCATTTTACATTGCTGCTAGACAGATTTGCATCTTAATCTCTTCAACACACACACGAGATTCCATTGACAAAATATCAATTTCACTCAATTTTACTTTGCAGCATACAGGAGTTGTTGGTCTGCTGCCTCATTGAGGTCGTTTATGTAAATTTGGTAAATCACAAGTTGATCACCGAAGACATCACATAGCACAACTAAAACTAATGAATTAGACAGCAGTAGACCTGCAAATTCTGTGTGATGTGAGGCAAAATGGACTCTTGTGGTGGAACTCGTTCTTGTGCAATATGCTGTAGAGACGAGACGCAGCACTGTTCAGCACTTTTTCAGAAAATTACATTTGTATTTTATTGTATCTGAGCAATGTTCTTTCATAAAAAAGGCTTGTTTAATAAATACAGATCTTACAACCATACATAATCTGTATACATTTTATTTTTCTGTTAAAAAGACTCGAAAGTCAAACCGTAGGACTTTGGACTTGACTTGAGACTTGTTTGCCTTGACTTGGGACTTGACTCGGGACTTGCCTGTCTTGACTCGGGACTTGACTCGGGACTTGAGGGCAATGAATTGAGACTTACTTGTGACTTCCCAAACAATGACTTGGTCCCACCTCTGGTGTGTACATGCATGTGTGTTATTACAGGGAGTGCAGAATTATTAGGCAAGTTGTATTTTTGAGGATTAATTTTATTATTGAACAACAATCATGTTCTCAATAAACCCAAAAAACTCATTAATATCAAAGCTGAATATTTCTGGAAGTAGTTTTTAGTTTGTTTTTAGTTTGAGCTCTTTTAGGAGGATATCTGTGTGTGCAGGTGACTATTACTGTGCAGAATTATTAGGCAACTTAACAAAAAACAAATATATCCCCATTTCAATGATTTATTTTCACCAGTGAAACCAATATAACATCTCAACATTCACAAATATACATTTCTGACATTCAAAAACAAAACAAAAACTAATCAGTGACCAATATAGCCACCATTCTTTGCAAGGACACTATAAAACCTGCCATCCATGGATTCTGTCAGTGTTTTGATCTGTTCACCATCAACATTGCGTGCAGCAGCAACCACAGCCTCCCAGACACTGTTCAGAGAGGTGGACTGTTTTCCCTCCTTGTAAATCTCACATTTGATGACGGACCACAGGTTCTCTATGGGGTTCAGTCAGGTGAACAAGGAGGCCATGTCATTAGTTTTTCTTCTTTTAGACCCTTTCTTGTCAGCCACGCTGTGGAGTACTTGGACGCGTGTGATGGAGCATTGTCCTGCATGAAAATCATGTTTTTCTTGAAGGATGCAGACTTCTTCCTGTACCACTGCTTGAAGGTGTATTCCAGAAACTGGCAGTAGGACTGGGAGTTGAGCTTGACTCCATCCTCAACCCGAAAAGGCCCCACAAGCTCATCTTTGATGATACCAGCCCAAACCAGTACTCCATCCTCCACCTTGCTGGCGTCTGAGTCGGACTGGAGCTCTCTGCCCTTTACCTGATCCAGCCACGGGCCCATCAAGACTCACTCTCATTTCATCAGTCCATAAAACCTTAGAAAAATCAGTCTTGAGATATTTCTTGGCCCAGTCTTGACGTTTCAGCTTGTGTGTCTTGTTCAGTGGTGGTGGTTTTTCAGCCTTTCTTACCTTGGCCATGTCTCTGAGTATTGCACACCTTGTGCTTTTGGGCACTCCAGTGATGTTGCAGCTCTGAAATATGGCAAAACTGGTGGCAAGTGGCATCTTGGCAGCTGCACGCTTGACTTTTCTCAGTTCATGGGCAGTTATTTTGCGCCTTGGTTTCTCCACACGCTTCTTGCGACCCTGTTGACTATTTTGAATGAAACGCTTGATTGTTGGATGATCACGCTTCAGAAGCTTGGCAATTTTAAGAGTGCTGCATCCCTCTGCAAGATATCTCACTATTTTTGACTTTTCGGAGCCTGTCAAGTCCTTCTTTTGACCCATTTTGCCAAAGGAAAGGAAGTTGCCTAATAATTATGCACACCTGATATAGGGTGTTGATGTCATTAGACCACACCCCTTCTCATTACAGAGATGCACATCACCTAATATGCTTAATTGGTAGTAGGCTTTCGAGCCTATACAGCTTGGAGTAAGACAACATGCATAAAGAGGATGATGTGCTCAAAATACTCATTTGCCTAATAATTCTGCACTCCCTGTATGTGTGTGCATGTTTGTGTGTGTGTGCATGTATATGTTGGTGTGTGTGTGTGAGAAAGCCTCCGTCTGAGCTTCACAGATGTGGTAAATGCACTAATTATCAGAACTGAAGCATTATTGATGTATAATTTGTCCATTACAGCAGAAAACAGCTGAAACGTGACTCTGACGTGTGTGTGAGTGTGTGTGTGTGTGTGTGTGTGTGTGTGTGTGTGTGTGTGTGTGTGTGTGTGTGTGTGTGTGTGTGTGTGTGTGTGTGTGTGTGTGTGAGAGAGAGAGAGAGCTGATGCTTTATTTACAACACAAAGAGAAAAAACTGTAGTAAAGAAGAGCTGTGTGTGTTACAAGCGTCTCCCGAAGCCATTATCAGCACAACACACACACAACTGAGCAAGAGCACTGATGACATGTGGATTAAACATACATGCATACTAACACACACACACACACACACACACACAGAAATGCACACACACACACACACACACACACACACACACTGAAATGCACACACAAACACACACATGAAATGCACTGACACATTCGCAGACACAAACACACAGATAAATACAAACACAGAAACATACACACACATACAAACAGACACACACGCAAACACACACAGTTAGGTCCATAAATATGTGGACAGATACAACTCTAATACTGTATGTTTGGCTCTATACACCAATGGATTAGAAAGAACAAGATGAGCTTTAACTGCAGACTGTCAGCTTTAATGTGAGGGTATTTACATCCACATCAGGTGAACGCTGTAGGAATTACAACAGTTTGCAGATGTGCCTCCCACTTGTTAAGGGTCCAAAAGTAATTGGACAATTGGCTTCTCAGCTGTTGCATGGCCAGGTGTGTGTTATTCCCTCATTATCCCAATTACAATGAGCAGATAAAAGGTCCAGGGTTCATCTCAAGTGTGCTGTTTGCATTTGGAGTCTGTTACTGTCAACTTTCATGATGAGACCCAAAGAGCTCTCACTATCAGTCAAGCCATCATCAGGCTGAAAACACGAAACAAACCCATCAGAGAGAGAGAGAGCAGAAACATCAGGAGTGGCCAAAACAACTGTGTGGAGCATTCTTAAAAAGAGGGAACACACCAGTGAGCTCAGCAACACCAAAAGACCCAGAAGACCACAGAAACAACTGTGCAGATAACAGATAATCAAGGCGAGGGTCCAAACACGGCAAAAACAAGACAAGGAAACGCTTAGAATTGAGACTGTGAACAGAATACAAGACTCGGCAACGGAGTGAGTGTGTGTGCTGCTTATGTACTGTGTGTAATCAGTCTTTGACAAGCCTCCGGTGGTGTGTGTGCAACTAGTCAGGATGAGGAACATGTGTGTGATTGGAGTGCATGTATGGAGTTGTAGTTCATTTGATGGTGGATTTGTAGTCCATGGGTGAGAGTGCATGTTAACCAGCGATCTATGGAGAGAAGATCGCTGGTGATCGTGACAATAATATTTTAAAGAAAGCAGGAAACCTGTAACCATTGACTTTCATGGTGTTTGTTTTTCCTACTCTGGAAGTCAGTGATTTCAGGTTATATCTTTCTTTAAAATATCTTTTTTTTAATCTTTAATTCGTTAGTGTTCAACAAAATAAAGAGACAAAGAAATGGAGCCACTTGAGGGTGAGTACATGTAAATGTTTGGGTGAACTCTCCCTTTTCAATCTATTATTGTTGTTTGAGTTTTTATTTCTGTTGAACAAAATAAAATATATTGAGGAATGTAGGACACACTGATAGCCACTGACCTCCATAGCTAGCCTATATGTACATGTTTTATAGCTTCAATTGACATCATATATTCTGTGTGACTGCAAAAACAAGAGGGCAATAGTTTCAGTATTCAGCTGTCGTTTCTCCATTACATTAGCCTGTATGATATTGCCCTGGCTAAACTTTAGCTAACTTTTGGTTGTTAATCAGGAGGATGTTAGCAAGACAAAACAGCCTATTTGCTTGTGAACTTTTGGATGAATAGCTGACGTTAAATCTGAGCCTCAGGTAGTCGTTTGGTTAACCGTTACTCACCTCCACACAATGAAGATGAATGACGGGGGAATTTACATCGGCGGTTCTGTTGATCATTTCGTGATGCCGTAACAGACGTCAGCTAGTAACGTATGTTTTACACACACTCCGTCTGCAGTGTGTGTATGGGTCAGACTGTAAAGCTATGGCCCGGATGCAGGAGTTGGCGTAAGTGCTGATACACCACTGTTGACACCTTACTTTTGAGGACAGAGTAACAATGTAAATGGAGTCTTTGTTAGAGCATTCGCCTCGCATGTGGTTTTTCTTTCCAAATCGCCGGTTCGAGGCTCGCTTTGAGCAGCTAGACTGCACATTTGCAGAAATAATAACAGAATACAAACACAGATATGTATATACACACTAAAATACAACACACAGAAACACACAAACAATAAAACACACACACACACAGTCAAATACACAAAAAAAAAACACAGAAAAAAATACAAACACACATACACAAACACAGAAATACACACATACTGTAAATATCAACACAGGGATGTATACACACACACAAATACTAACACACACATGATACACACACAAATGCATACATACACACTCTCTCTCACACACACAAACACACACACACACACACAAACAATGTAAACACACAAAGACACAAATACAAAAGCACCTAAATACAAACACACAAATACAAGCACAGACACATACACACTCACATGCATACAAACAAACACACACACACACACACTTCTGTCACATCTGAAAGCACCTCTCATCTCTGTTCAGGTTTGAACTTCATTAACAGCTAAAGATGTTTGTAGACGCTGCAACAGGTCAGAGATCAGTGTGTGTGTGAATAACAATAAGCACACTGGAGAGTGTGTGTGTGTGTGTGTGTGTGTGTGTGTGTGTGTGTGTGTGTGTGTGTGTGTGTGTGTGTGTGTGAGAGAGAGAGAGAGAGAGAGAGAGAGTCATTATGACAGCAATTACGACTTTGTCTTTAATGGATTTTATCTTTGCGCAGGTCAGTGACTGAGTGAGTGTATGTGTGTGTGTGTGTGTGTGTGTGTGTGTGTGTGTGTGTGTGTGTGTGTGTGTATGTGTGTTTAATAGCTCTTATATAGGTCAGAGTAAATCAATCTAGGCATCCAAACAACAGCAGAGAAGATGTGTCCTGGCCAAACTTCACCTGAAGATCACCAGAAATGAGCAACTATTATTATTATTATTATTATTATTATTTCTGAATGAAGGATATTTTAGGACTTTATTATTTTGCCTGACATTAACCATCCTGAAAATGTCAGATGAACATCATTTCCCTCTCAAATTCCTCTCATTACTGTATTGCATAAGGATGGACATTTAGCAATCAATTTAAAGGCTCAATGTGTACACTCACCGGCCACTTTATTAGGCACACCTGTCCAACTGCTCGTTAACGCAAATGTCTAATCAGCCAATCACATGGCAGCAACTCAACACATTTAGGCATGTAGACATGGTCAAGACGATCTGCTGCAGTTCAAAGCGAGCATCAGAATGGGGAAGAAAGGGGATTTAAGTGACTTTGAATGTGGCATGGTTGTTGGTGCCAGACGGGCTGCTCTGAGTATTTCAGAAACTGCTGATCTACTGAGATTTTCACACACAACCATCTCTAGGGTTTACAGAGAATGGTCCGACAAAGAGGAAATATCCAGTGAGCGGCAGTTCTGCAAATGCCTTGATGATGCCAGAGGTCAGAGGAGAATGGCCAGACTGGTTCCAGCTGATAGAAAGGCAACAGTAACTCAAATAAGCACTCGTTACAACCGAGGTCTGCAGAAGAGCATCTCTGAACACACAACACGTCCAACATTGAGGCGGATGGGCTACAGCAGCAGAAGACCACACCGGGTGCCACTCCTGTCAGCTAAGAACAGGAAACTGAGGCTACAATTCACACAGGCTCACCAAAACTGGACAATAGAAGATTGGAGAAACGTTGCCTGGTCTGATGAGTCTCCATTTCGGCTGCCACATTCGGATGGTCGGGTCAGAATTTGGCCTCAACAACATGAAAGCATGGATCATCCTGCCTTGTATCAGCGGTTCAGGCTGGTGGTGTTGGTGTAATGGTGTGGGGGAGATTTTCTTGGCACACTTTGGGTCCATTAGTACCAATTGAGCATGGTGTCAACGCCACAGCCTACCTGAGTATTGTTGCTGACCATGTCCATCCCTTTATGACCACAGTGTCTCCATCTTCTGATGGCTACTTCCAGCAGGATAACGCACCATGTCATAAAGCGCCAATCATCTCAGACTGGTTTCTTGAACATGACAATGAGTTCACTGTACTCAAATGGCCTCCACAGTCACCAGAGCTCAATCCAATAGAGCACCTTTGGGATGTGGTGGAACTGGAGATTGGCATCATGGATGTGCAGCCGACAAATCTGCAGCAACTGTGTGATGCTATCATGACAATATGGAGCAAAATCTCTGAGGAATATTTCCAGTAGCTTGTTGAATCTACGCCATGAAGGATTAAGGCAGTTCTGAAGGCAAAAGGGGTCCAACCCGGTACTAGTAAGGTGTACCTAATAAAGTGGCCGGTAAGTGTGTATACACGTAATCCCAAATATCTGGAAGAATGTTTTAATCTAGAAAAATAACTGTTTTTAATTAGTGAGACGGAGTGTGTGATGTGTGTTCATGACGTCTCACACACTCTGGCTTTATGGTGTGTTTTTCTAGAAAGCAGGAAAATAGCAGTGAGGCTTAAATGTGTGTGTGTGTGTGTGTGTGTGTGTGTGTGTGTGTGTGTGTGTGTGTGTGTGTGTGTGTGTGTGTGTGTGTGTGTGTGTGTGTGTGTGTGTGTGTGTGTGTGTGAGAGTGAGTGTTAATTCTGTGTGTTTGGGTGTGTGTTTTAGTTTGAGAGAGAGTGTGTGCCTGTGTTCTTGTGTGAGAGAGTGTGTGTGTGTTTGTTCGTGCGGGTCAGTGTGTGAGTGAGTTTGAGTGCAAGTGAGTGAATGTGTGTGTGTGTGAGGGAGAATATGCAAGTAATGACTGTGTGTGTGTGTGTGTGTGTGTGTGTGTGTGGCATTATAACAAAAGACTAAAATATGAACCGTACATGTTCCTGACAAATTTACACGATTCACATTTACACACACACACACATACAGTATATGCACAAAGAAACGCACACATATACATAAACACACAGACACACACACTCACATACTCATACATAGACGCACACACACTTCCTTAAACACACAGACATGTTCACTCATATACACATACACACACTCTCATAAACACACACAGATCATATACACAAACACTCACACACACACATTCTCACTCACACACGCTCGCTTGCTCTCTCGCTCTCTCTGACACACACACTTTCTCTTTTTCACACACACACACACACATACACTCCATCTCTCTCTCACGCATACTTTGTCTCCTTCCCTCTTTCTCTCTCTCTCTCTCTCTCAATCACACACACACACACACACACACACACACACACACACACACACACACACACACACACACACACACACACACACAGAGTCGGTCTCACACTCCCCCTTCATCTCCTCTTTTCTCCTCATTTATCTGCTGTGTGTGTGTGTGTGTGTGTGTGTGTGTGTGTGTGTGTGTGTGTGTGTGTGTGTGTGTGTGTGTGTGTGTGTGTGTGTGTGTGTGTGTGTGTGTGTGTTCTCCTCTTCTTCATCTCCTCCTCCAGACTCTTAGAGCAGCAATTATGTTAAAAGCAGCAGATTTGCTGGCAGTGATGATGTCACCCTGCTGATGTCAGCAAAACCACAGCCTCACACTGCCAAAGTCACCCGCATGCGACACACACACACACACACACACACACACACACACACACAGTCAGATACAGTCACTCAGATACAGTCACTCTCAGACACACACACACACTCTTATGCGTGTGGACATTTGGGCTTACTCACACTATGCTATCCGAATCGTGCCCAGGCCCGTTTCCCGGATCGTTTGAGAAGTGTGAGTGCTCTGAATCGGGTTCAGGCACGGTACACTTGGGCGGCCCTGGCCCGGTTGGAAGAGGTGTGCCAGAGCGCGGTTCACTTCGGCTTTGGCGCGGTAAGCTTACAGTGTGAGCGCAAAACATGCCTGAGCCCGAAAACTGAAAGCGAGACGTGACTTTTAAGAGACTGTTTGATATGGATTAATTAATCATTCGTACTGTTCAATGAACGCAAACTGTCGCAGATTATTAAAGACGCAAACCCCTCACTGCACGTCAGCTGCGCCTTCAGCAAACCTCCTAATTCCTGCAGCATGAGGACTTTATGATTGTTTATGAGCGTCTATAAAGTGGCTGATCTGTTCGGTGAAATATTAGACTGTGTGTCACCGCATATTAAACCACTAAAACGATATAACTAAAGAAATCTCCACTGTGCAGAGCGAGAGAGCTTACTGAACAGCGCATCATCGATGACGGAAGCGTGCCCAGGCCCGAATGTAATGTGAGTGTGGGCCGTCGGGGGAGACGGGAGGGGGGACAAGCGTGCTTTGGCTCGTTTCAAGGCAACTGTACATAGTGTGAGTACGCTCCTAATCACTCACACACCTCTATGTGCGCACATATGCACACACATACATGCGTACATACACACACACACATGTTTGTTTTTGTGAAAAGTGGGTACATTACATAGGCTTCCATTCATTTTCTACAGATCAAAGCGTATATTATATTGGCCTCACCCCACCCTACCCCTAAACCCAACCATCACAGGAGACAGTGTACAGCTTTACTCCCTGAACAAACTCATCCTGTGTGATTTAGAAGCTTTTTGAGAAGTGAGGACATCATCAATGTCCTCATATTTCACCTCCTTTTTGTAATACCTGTGTCATACCCATGTCATTATACAGATTTGTGTCCTGATATGTCTCAAAAACACGTACACACACACACACACACACACACACACACACACACACACACACACACACACACCAAGGTTATTATAGTTAACGAAAACGAACGAAAAAACGAAAACTAAAATGTAAAATAATTGTCGTTAACTGAAATAAAAATAAAAACTAACTGAAACTGTATTGTGTACATACAAAACTAACTGAAACTAACTAAAATTATAGCAAAAAGCTCCTTCGTTTCCGTCTTTGTGAATGTATTTAATACATAATCTGACTGTAAGCCTTTTAGAAGTGAATCTAATTCGCGCTGCAGGTGTTTGACCCTTTGGCACCTCAGAGTCTGTAGTCCTGCTGCCATTGGCCAGATCGAGCCGGTTCTCCTCCAGTCAGTCCTCGCTGTTGCTCCCGCGACAAAAACAACGAGTGCACATGACAGCAGCACGGTGACAGCATTACATACAGAGACTTAAAACTATTACTTAAACACATTTGTGCCCAATAATGGGTTTTATTTCTGTATCGCGATCGTGAATGAATCTTTTTAACTGGATCTTCTAAGTGAACCGGTTGAACTAGTTCACCAAACCGAAGTGAATCATTTGAAACGATTCGCGTCTCCAGTAAGCACTTATCCACAAACTACTTACTTTTTAACATGCCTAATACCCCCCTCTGACTCTGAATAATCCAATATATACTCTCATTCAGTTATTAGAACAGTAACGATACTCTGAGATCAAATTTGAGAAGCGGTGAATCGATAATACTGCGCATGCGTGATTCAGTGAACCAAACACAAACAGGACATGACAGCCTGCTGTGACTGAACTAAACTTGAACAGCAGCACCGCTGGTAAACTGGGAGCTTAAATGAGAGGGTCTGGTGAACAAACGTAAGTTTATTTCATAACAGAAAATCATAATGGAGTTTAAATAAGTGAATCATGATTCAGTTGGGTTGGAAAACTTTACTGCAAGACATTTTTCAGATCATGGTGATGTTTAACTGACTGAAATTACTATTGCTGACTACATCATTTTGGTATGTTGAGTCCAAACATCCGCGTTAAATATCTGAACTTCCCATCACTACTGTGTATCTAACCTCAGAGCAGCCTTGCACACATATTGTACTTAAGGCTGCTGTCTTGTGTTGTATTTGAATTTGAGGATGGGCAGATGGTATTGGTAGATGATGGTGTTCATGTGTCCTCTAAATACAGCTTTCATTAATGTATGGCTGAGTTTTTATTATACAATATTTATTGTTGATTTTGAGTCTTGCACCTAACAAATATCCTTATTTAGAAAAAAACTAAAACTAAACTAAAACTAAGACATTTCAAAATATAGAAACTAATAAAAACTAGTGAATCTGCCTCTAAAAACTGATTAAAACGGACTGAATCTGAAAACACAAAGTCAAAACGAAATAGAAAATAAAACTAATGAAAAATACAAAACTATTATAAGCTTGGCAAACACACACACACACCCCTTTATGCGTAGACATGCACACACTTAATCATACACACACCACACACACTTAGAGAGACACATTCATATAGTAACTTACAGACACACACACACACACACACACTATTTCAGACACTTTCTCTCTCACACACACTCTCTCTCAGACTCAAATACACACACAAAATCAGACATTCTCTCACACACATTCGCACACAAAATCAGACACTTTCACACACACACACACACACAAAATCAGACAAACTCACACACAGACACAGACACACACACACACACATTCTCTTAGACTCAAACACACACACAAAATCAGACACACTCACACACAGACACAGACACACACACACACAGTTGCAGAAACTCAATCAGCGTCTGATTGGCCGGACAGCAGATCAGCTGAAGGGCCATTCATCAGTTTAATTGCTTTCCTCATTTCAATCAAACAATTAACAGAGTGACGAGCGGCTCATTTACTGACACAGAGCTGGGAAATAACACACAAAACAGCAGCTCCAACACACACACACACACACACACACACACACACACACACACACACACACACACACACACACACACACACACACTTCACACATCTGTCCAGAGGTGTGTGATACACTTATTCTCCATGTTCATTGTTGTTCTATCAGTGTGTGGGAGGAATGGGTGTTGTTCAGTAGTTTCACCACAACTTTGATCCACTTATTTTGATCCAATACACTTATTATGAGACACAATGACCGGCAGCTAGCTCTCTTCAGCTCTCACATGGTCGCCCACTGAAGCTAAGCAGGGCTGAGCCTGGTCAGTACCTGGATGGGAGACCACATGGGAAAACTAGGTTCCTGCCGGAAGTGGTGTTAGTGAGGCCAGCAGGGGGCGCTCAACCTGTGGTCTATGTGGGTGCTAACGCCCCAGTATATTGATGGGGACTCTATACTGCTCAGGATGATACGTTAAACCGAGTTCCTGACTCTCTATAGTTATTAAAAATCTCAGGATGTCTTTCAAAATAGAGTAGAGGTTTAACCCCGGCATCCTGGCCAAATTTGCCCACTGGCCTCTGTCCATCATGTCTAACCATCCCCATATCATAATTGGCTTCATCACTCTGTCTCCTCTCCACCAATCAGCTGGTGCTGTTCTATCCCACTATCATCCCATAAAGGTGTTTTCCCGTATTTTCAGTCTTTCTCTGAAGGGTGGCAAATAAATATTAAAGAGCCCCTATTATACATTAAATAGGGTCATATTTTGGTTGTAAGGGTCTCCAACAACAGTCTAATATGCATGCAAGGTCAAAAAACACCTTCATGGTCTTATAATCTGCATTTATTTTTACCTAATTTTCCCAGCGACTCCCATATGAATCGTTCAGTGATTCATTTGTTCCCAAACCCCTCCTTAGCGCGAAGCTAATCTGCGCTGATTGGACCGATGACAGCCTGTTGTGATTGGTCGACACTGACAGCCTTCAGCGTGAGACAGAGTGAAATGCCCAGCACAGCTCATCAACAATATAGTAGTCAGAGTGCAGACACGCTTCATATTAGTGTAAGGTGTGGATTTTGGCAGTGGGTGAATGTAAATACAGACGATGGACTTGAAAATACTGACGACTAACTATTTTATTGAGCAAAAACTCCAAGAACTGGGGAGGAAATCGACACGGGTCTCCTAGCCTGTCACACTCTACCTCAGTGTTGCCAGATGTAGCTGACTGATTCCAGCCCAAAAACTATCCTAAACCCGCCAAAATGCAAAAAACCCGCCCACTCATCTGGAAAACACGGTTGTGAAAACACGATAAGTGTTTATACCCGCACAATCGTGTTAAAAACAGTCCAATTGAGCGGGAAAGCGCCCAATCTGGCAACACTGCTCTACCTGCTCTTTTTTCACACACACACACACACACACACACACACACACACACACACACACACACACACACACACACACACACACACACACACACACACACACACACATTATCCTCCTCCTCAGAGGACACAACACAAAAATAAAAGTCCTTAACTGAAACATTAAAAACAGAATATATAAGAGTGTACATTAAAGAAACAACTTCACATGAGTTACTGACACCACAGAATACAGTACCCAGTTCTCATCAGTGTTATTAGGGTCGGCGCCTCCATAGAATAGTGAGGGCGGCGTCCGTGAACTCCCCCGGTTCTCCCTTTCATCCGCGACGCGCACCCCCTCCCTCCCGGTCCTCACTTTCCCCCAGTCTCCTGGATTTTTTGTGTGTGGATGAGTGCATTAAAGCAGTGCAGTTAAACACCAGCATATTGCTCTGTTATTAACAATGACACTCATTCAGTATTGATCCACACAGTGGCAAAAGCTGAACTATTCTGAACTTTGACTGCCGCACAGCTGACGGTAGCCATAGCCATGACAAACGACAGGATTGCAAGCTCACAAACACGTTTAAATCCTCAAAGAAAGCGGCATGCGTCGCGTTTTTAGCGTGGTTTAAGTCGCGATATGTATAAGTGTTATATGTTCTCTGGGCTTACCTGTACGCTGCTTTGCCCAACGATCACCAACCCTCATTACAAAATGGAGGAATAATCCATGAGCTGTGTATTGATAGTTCCTGTGGAGCTCTGTCAAAGTCTCATACATCAGTAGTCTTTTCTGATCCTTCCTTTTTTGCAAAATAAACCTCAACCACTGACTCTTCACAGCTTCATCTTTGGGTAGAGAATATAACACAAACTTTCCCTCAAACTTCCAATAATATCAGCTAAGCACAGCGTCTTCATGACTCATGACTTCAGGATCTGTTTATCTTCCTCTCTTAGCTGGTGTGTTAGTGGGCGGGGCCGCAGGTTTAAATTCGCAGGTCTGCGCGCGCAACCATTATGTTTTATATCCACCTCACACTGAAACGGCTAAAGAGTCGTTATCAAGACGATTCGTTTAAACCAATATGAGTCGACTCTTTTATAAATGAATCAATAGTTTTAAAAACTGTCCACTTTCAGATTTAAGCTTTAGCTGGATATTTCACTTCACTTAGAGCTGTGTTACTCACTACATAGAAGGTCATTTTCAAAAACCCATAATAGGGGCTCTTTTAAGAGCAGAGCCTCCCTATACGCAGCCCATACCGCCGAACCACCAGGGGCCGCCCTTTGCTCTTAAATGTGAGTCTGTTCTGTGCTTTCGCTCTGTTTAGACATGAAAACACTTTGAAATAAATATGAAAATGGCAGGATTCCCCTCCTATTATTAAAGGTGCTGTTGTCATGAGAAATCAAGCCCCCTTGACAATTGGGTCCGCCTAGAATTGTATTGGTTCAGAGGAGTTGTAATAGGTATAGTTTGTAGCACCTGAATAATATATATATATTTATATAAATGCAGTGAAATGTTTCTGTAATTTAAAAGAGTGTTATAATGACATAAAACCATTTTAAATGATTTATTTCACGAGTTCGCACTTACAGAAGTTTAAGAATTAAAGCATATTTGGCGTGCTGTCCAGGGAGAGGGCTCTGAACTCAGGGAAGACGCCCCCAACTCGTGTTATTCCCCGTATCGGGGAACAGAGAGGAGTTGGGGTTCGAGCGAAGTGTCTAGCCCGGCCCCAGAACGCTCCCCCCGGGTAGATAATGTTTAAGAAGTGAGGTGTTGGGGTGGAGGAGGGATGCTAAAGTCTTGAGATAATGCAGGTAGGACAATTCTGGTATTTATAGGGGTTTGGTCAAATACTAATTGGATGATAGAATGATGACAATGACGTAATGAAATTCTGAAACGTCTGCGCGTGCTCCTCCCGAAATTTGTTTATAAAACATCACTTGGTATACTGATGTACAAGTAAAGGCATGTGTAAAGCTTTTATTTTAGATGGCCTACGACGTGCTACCACTTCTTATGTAAATATATAATGTTACATATAAATACATAAAAAAAGACATCATTTCATGTTTAGTAAGGTTTCAATTATTTTAACAATGCATATCTTTATCTTGTAGTTACCGATAATAATGTTAGTAATATGATTGATCTTGTTAAAATGTCAAGACTGAGAATAGACTATAAAAAGCACCAAATATGATTATGAATAGTTTTTGATCAGGCATTCAACGCAGATGATCCATTGGGGTCCCTAAGTGGACTCGATTGCAGAGGGGACTCGATTTCTCAGTGCACCGTCTCCCCTTCATATGCAATCCTCAAAACAGTCATATAGCGGTGCGTGACTGTCAGCTGACGCGCTCCATAGTGATACATAGACACTGTTTCCCAAACGGACTCTGTACACGGGATTTGAAGCGGAGCGAAAGTCTGGGTTTTGAGTGCGTGTTTGAATAGACAAATACACATAATTAAGGCAAATGAGTATTTTGAGCACATCATCCTCTTTATGCATGTTGTCTTACTCCAAGCTGTATAGGCTCGAAAGCCTACTACCAATTAAGCATATTAGGTGATGTGCATCTCTGTAATGAGAAGGGGTGTGGTCTAATGACATCAACACCCTATATCAGGTGTGCATAATTATTAGGCAACTTCCTTTCCTTTGGCAAAATGGGTCAAAAGAAGGACTTGACAGGCTCCGAAAAGTCAAACATAGTGAGATATCTTGCAGAGGGATGCAGCACTCTTAAAATTGCCAAGCTTCTGAAGCGTGATCATCCAACAATCAAGCGTTTCATTCAAAATAGTCAACAGGGTCGCAAGAAGCAGGTGGAAAAACCAAGGCGCAAAATAAACTGAGAACTGAACCATGAACTGAGAAAAGTCAAGCGTGCAGCTGCCAAGATGCCACTTGCCACCAGTTTTGCCATATTTCAGAGCTGCAACATCACTGGAGTGCCCAAAAGCACAAGGTGTGCAATACTCAGAGACATGGCCAAGGTAAGAAAGGCTGAAAAACCACCACCACTGAACAAGACACACAAGCTGAAACGTCAAGACTGGGCCAAGAAATATCTCAAGACTGATTTTTCTAAGGTTTTATGGACTGATGAAATGAGAGTGAGTCTTGATGGGCCCGTGGCTGGATCGGTAAAGGGCAGAGAGCTCCACTCCGACTCAGACGCCAGCAAGGTGGAGGTGGAGTACTGGTTTGGGCTGGTATCATCAAAGAGGAGCTTGTGGGGCCTTTTCGGGTTGAGGATGGAGTCAAGCTCAACTCCCAGTCCTACTGCCAGTTTCTGGAAGACACCTTCAAGCAGTGGTACAGGAAGAAGTCTGCATCCTTCAAGAACAACATGATTTTCATGCTCAATGCTCCATCACACGCGTCCAAGTACTCCACAGCGTGGCTGACAAGAAAGGGTCTAAAAGAAGAAAAACTATTGACATGGCCTCCTTGTTCACCTGAGCTGAACCCCATAGAGAACCTGTGGTCCATCATCAAATGTGAGATTTACAAGGAGGGAAAACAGTACACCTCTCTGAACAGTGTCTGGGAGGCTGTGGTTGCTGCTGCACGCAATGTTGATGGTGAACAGATCAAAACACTGACAGAATCCATGGATGGCAGGCTTTTGAGTGTCCTTGCAAAGAAAGGTGGCTATATTGCTCACTGATTTGTTTTTGTTTTGTTTTTGAATGTCAGAAATGCATATTTGTGAATGTTGAGATGTTATATTGGTTTCACTGGTGAAAATAAATCATTGAAATGGGGATATATTTGTTTTTTGTTAAGTTGCCTAATAATTCTGCACAGTAATAGTCACCTGCACACACAGATATCCTCCTAAAATAGCTCAAACTAAAAACAAACTAAAAACTACTTCCACAAATATTCAGCTTTGATATTAATGAGTTTTTTGGGTTCATTGAGAACATGGTTGCTGTTCAATAATACAATTAATCCTCAAAAATACAACTTGCCTAATAATTCTGCACTCGCTGTATATATATATATATATATATATATATATATATATATATATATATATATATATATATATATATATATATATATATATATACACACACACATATACACCCACAGTCATGTACACATAATGGCACAGACACACAATCCCAAATGCATATATACATGGCACACACACATGCTGATAATGTCACACATGCACATAAGCAAGCAAGCAAACACACACACACACACACACACACACACACACACACACACACACACACACACACACACACACACACACACACACACACACACACACCACATCTGGGGTAATAAAAGCCTCAGAGAAACAACAAATCTGTGGATTTGACTGCTGTGGTTTGTGCCATCAAATCTTTGAAAAACATTCAGAGTCTCAAGAAACCCAAGACACAACAGAGCCAGACATTTCTGTTTATGTTTCTGCAATTTATAGACCAAAATCTGAAGTTTTTGGTACAGAACTAATATGCACTGAATTACAGGTCATTCAGCTTTTGTAAATTTAAGGCTTTAATTTAATTTACATTTCTCTTCTGCTATATTTAAGCGTAAAACTGAATTGTCATTGCAGCACAATTAGAAACTGTCAACAGATTTATAAAAGTGATTTATTTTTTAACAAGATTTACTTGTTTTAGAGGCCTTAGATTATATTAACATTTACTATATAGCCATTATTTCACTAATAAATACAGCACTATGCTAATTAATGCTTTAAATAAGAGGTTTTGGTATGCAAGAAGAGAGTTATTATAAATAAAATGGTTTGTTTACAAATTATTTTGTAAAAAATATTGGTTCTACATATCGGTTATCGGTTCTGCATATTCACTGGTATCAGTGGTAAAGTTCAATGTTGGTTGATCACTAGTTTGTAATAAGATTTTTCTTGTCTATATATTCAGCTTGTGAACAGATTTGAGGTATATATTCTGCTTAAACAAAGGAATCTGTATTGGTTATTAAATTCAATATTGGCTAATAACTAGTGGCAGTCATTTGTACTTGTCTGAATATTCAGTTTTTGAACAGATTTCAGTTATCGGTTCTGAATAAACACTGGCATCTGTATTGTTCTAAAATTCAATATTCAGTATTTGTCTTATCTAAATATTAAGCCAGTGAATATATTTTGGCTCTGCATAAACACTGGAAGCGGTATCGGTTCTAAAATTCTATATCAGTTAATCACTAGTTTTTTTCTTGTCTAATTGTTCAAACTGAACAGATTTTCGTTACTGGTTCTGCATAAACACTGGTATCGATATCAGTTATTCTGTATCGGTTGATCACTAGTTTGTGGTCATTTTTTTTGTTGTCTAATTGTTTAGACTGAACAGATTTTGGTTATTGGTTCTGCATAAACAGGAATCTGTATTGTTTCTGAAATTTAATATCGGCCGATAACCAGTTTGTAGTAAGATTTTTCTTGTCTGAATATTAAGCCTGTGAATATATTTTGGTTCTGCATAAACACTGGCCTCGGTATCAGTTCTGAAATTCAATATCAGATGATCAATAGTTTGTAGTAATATTGACTTGTTTGAATATCCAGTTTTTGAACATTCGTTCATTCATTTTCTTGTCGGCTTTGTCCCTTGCGGGGTCGCCACAGCGGAATGAACCGCCAACTTATCCAGCACGATTTTTTACGCAGTGGATGCCCTTCCAGCCGCAACCCATCTCTGGAAAAGTTTTTGAACAGATTTCAGTTATTGGTTCTGCGTAAACAGGAATCTGTATTGTTTCTGAAATTCAATATCGGCCGATAACTAGATTGTAGTAAGATTTTTTGTCTAAATATTAAGCCAGTGAATATATTTTGGTTCTGCATAAACACTGGTATCGATATCGGTCCTGAAATTCTTTATCGGTTGATCACTAGTTTGTAGTCATTTTTTTCTTGTCTAATTTCTTGTCTTAAGTTTCGTATTGAATTTAAAATATTACTCCTTACCTATAAAGCTTTAAATAATCTAGCTCCTGCTTATCTAACCAACCTCCTGTCTCGCTACAACCCAACCCGCTCTTTACGATCTCAAAACTCAGGGCTTCTGGTAGTACCTAGAATATCAAAGTCGAGTAAAGGAGGTCGAGCCTTCTCATTTATGGCCCCTAAACTCTGGAATAGCCTTCCTGATAATGTCCGAGGCTCAGACACACTCTCGCTCTTCAAAACTAGATTAAAGACCTATCTTTTTAGCAAAGCATACACTCAATGCATTACATAGCGGTATGACGCATGATGTGCCCCACGCAGCATTTTGCTTCTTGTTTTTATACACTATGAACAGCAGCTACGCTAATTATTCTCCTATTCTGTATTTCCACCTGGGGGTACTCATCTTGAGGCCCTCAGACTATGCAGCGCCACTGATGCGATCCAAGACCAGCGACGAGATGATCCCAAGGTATTCTGGACCAGGCCGTATCCTGCTGTGGTGGTCATCGTGGAGTGAGAGCATGAGACTGATTCCTGTGATGCTCCAAGGACAGACGAGTCTTCGCCGAGGTCCACCGTGCTGCGCCTAGACTGCAGCTCTGCACAAGACGTTTGGCCATAGGGGAAATGGTCGTGCCCAACTGAGCCTGGTTTCTCTCGAGGTTTTTTAAATCTTCGCTTTCGCCAATTGGTGAAGTTTTTTTTCCTCGCCACTGGCTTGCATGGTTCGGGATCTGTAGAGCTGCGCATCGATGGATTTGCTCCTCAGTGTTTGGACTCTCAGTAGTGATTATTAACCCACACTAAACTGAACTGAACTTAATCTCTTAAAACTGAACTGACACTGTTTCAATTCACTATAATCTTCCATGTGAAGCTGCTTTGACACAATCTACATTGTATAAGCGCTATACAAATAAAGATGAATTGAATTGAATTGAATTGATCAGACTGAACAGATTTCAGTTATCGGTTCTGCGTAAACAGGAATCTGTATTGTTTCTGAAATTCAATATCGGCCAATAACTAGTATATAGTAAGATTTGTCTTGTCTAAATATTAAGCCTGTGAATATATTTTGGTTCTGCATAAACACTGGTATCAGTATTGTTCTGAAATTCAATATTTGTCTTATCTAAATATTAAGCCTGTGAATATATTTTGGTTCTACATAAACACTGGTATCGGTTGTTCTATATTGGTTGATCACTAGTTCGTGGTCATTTTTTTCTTGTCTAATTGTTCAGACTGAACAGATTTTGGTTATTGGTTCTGCATAAACACTGGCCTCGGTATCGATTCTGAATTTCAAGATTGGACTATAACTAGTTTGTAGTAAGATTTTTTTGTCTAAATATTAAGCCAGTGAATATATTTTGGCTCTGCATAAACACTGGAAGCGGTATCGGTTCTAAAATTCTATATCAGTTAATCACTAGTTTTTTTCTTGTCTAATTGTTCAAACTGAGCAGTTTTTCGTTACTGGTTCTGCATAAACACTGGTATCAATATCGGTTATGAAAGTCAATATTGGTTGATCACTAGTTTGTAGTCATTTGTTATCCTGTCAAATTTTTCAGACTGAACAGATTTTGGTCTTTGGTTCTGCATAAACACTGGGATCTGTATCAGTTCTATAATTCAATATCAGCTGATCAATAGTTTGTAGTAAGATTTTTCTTACCTAAACCTTCAGTTTGAGAACAGACTTTGTTTATTGGTTCTGCCTAAACACTTTTCACGCATCACGTATCGGTTCTAAAATTCATTAATAATTGAACACTAGTTTGTAGTCATTTATTTTGCTTGTCTAAATGTCCAAGTCTGTGTACAGATTTTGGTTATCGGTTCTGCATAAACACTGGCCTCGGTATCAGTTCTGAAATTCAATATCGGACGATCAATAGTTTGTAGTAATATTGACTTGTTTGAATATCCAGTTTTTGAACAGATTTCAGTTATTGGTTCTGCATATACACTGGAATCTGTATCAGTTCTATAATTCAATATCGGCTGATCAATAATTTGTAGTAAGATATTTCTTACCTAAATATTCAGTTTGAGAGCAGACTTTGTTTATCGGTTCTGCATAAACAATAGTATCAGTATTGGTTCTGAAATTTTATATCGGTTGATTACTAGTTTGCAGTCTTTTTTTCTTTCAGTTATCGGTTCTACATAAACACTGGCCTCAGTATTGGTACTGAAATTCAATATCGGCAGATAACTAGTTTGTAGTAAGACTTTTATTGTCTAAATATTAAGCCTGTGAACCGATTTTAGTTATGCATAAACACTGAAAGCGGTATCGGTTCTAAAATTCTACATCGGTTGATCACTAGTTTTGTCTTGTCTAACTGTTTAGACTGAACAGATTTTGTTTATTGGTTCTGCTTAAACACTGGTATCGGTATCGGTTCAGAAATGATATATCATATCAGCTGATCAATAGCTTGTAGTCAGATTTTCTTGTCTAAATATTAAATTTGTGAACAGATTCTTTTCTAATTATCATTTTAGCATAAACACTGGTATCGGTTCTATAATTCAATATCGATTGATCAATAGTTTAATCTTGTCTAAATGTTCAGCTTGTGAATAGATTTAGTTGTAATCTCGATCAGACTCTACACTGATTGACAAAGCAATCCTGAAGTGTGCAAACATGTGAAAGCATCAGGCGATCAGTGTTTTCTCTCACTCCTCTGCTTCTCGCTTAATTGTGATTGATGAGCGTCTGTCAGTTTGTTTTCTTTCTCTAAAGTTTCGTCTCATTAATTCTGGACACAGCGAGTCTCTTGGACTCTAAATCCTCTGCTGGTCTCAGGAACGCAGCCAAGAGACTGTGAAAACCAGTCCAACTGCAAACCACTGGAGCCAAAGTTCAGCTTTTATCCTTGAACAGCGCGAGCCAAGAAATACCATCACTTTTAGATTTCATCAAACATTTTGTCTGAGCCCTCATAATGCATTCAGGTCTGTTTGCACCTACAAGATAAGGAAACTAAACTTTGCAAATGCTTCCCTCTAAATACAGTGTTTAAATAGTTTGCAATCATTTAAGTAAAAAATGTAATGCTTTCACATGTCCTGGTCATTTTGGATGTGGGTGTGTATAATATACGTAACCTTTGTGTGCTGTTGGGTTGTTTTTATCAACTCCGGGCTGACTTTGAGGCTTAATTTGGCCACAAGTTTCAACAAATGGAATGATTGTTGGTGCAAATCTAATTTTTTTTACACAAATATTGGGAATATGCTTTGGAATTTTTAAAGAAATCAGCACATTGGCAAATGTACTCCCCTTTGGTTATGTTTGTGCTGTTTTTGCCTCATTGACTTCAATTACAAGGACATATTTGTTTGCAAAGCCATGACAGCATATGATGCTGATTTTCCCTATTAAGAAGAGGTACAATTTGTAAGTTTTACTGTTTACTAGTAAAAAAAAAAAAAAAACAGCAACCATTGAGAATGCATGATTAACATGACATGCATGAAACATGTCCATGTCAATGGGGCAAACACAGCCACCAACATAACCAAAAAGGAGTCAATTTGAACAGTACACAAGGGTTGATATTACACTCTAAAAAGTGCAGGGTTATTTCTGTAAACACATTTTTGGGTTAATTGTGCATGATTAAAACAGCTGGGTTGTCTGGGGTACTGTAAACACATAGTTGGGTTGTCCATGCTTGGTCAACCCAACTGAAAGGGCAGTAAGGGGGGAGACCCAACCGGTATATTCATTTTTCATGAAACTTTCTAGATTCATCATGACGTCAGACAGTCACGGAGCTCGCAACAAGCAGGATTACAAGGTCAACTAAAAATACCTATATACAAGCAGTCAGATATATAAACAGTACCTTTAATTGTACCTGCTGAAAGAAAACCCTCTTGTTGAATGTATGAAACTAAAGTCAAATACAATTACAGAAGCATATGCTATAAATGCTCATGTAAATATTATTCAACTTGCTATTTGAGCATTGTCGAGTGTGTAAGAACATCCCTATGATTGGTCATTGTGTTCACACGCTCAACAGAAAGGGCTGCGATTGGCTCTAAAACTGTCAGTGCTGTTCACCGATGAGTAATGAGTGAAGAATGTGTGGTAACAGTCTACACGCATGTGGTAAAGCGCAAATTATGCAGCTATCACAGCTGATCCATGATAGACGCTGTGTAGAAAACTTACTCTACAGACACACTCATGTCAGGATTCACAAGCATCACTTTAATAGCGATAGAGGAGAGGAAAATGTACCTTACAAACATGCCAGCAGTTCAAAGATCCAAAGTCAGAAAGACGCAGACAGAGGGAGAGAGAGAGCTTTCATTTTGTCCCTAGCAGTAAAATAGTGTCAGTGAAAGACTCACATGAACTGAATTGTGCACAGTTATCTGCTTTTTAAGTAGTTGGAGCATTTTAATTTACTCGCCCTCGCCTCGTACGAATAGTCTTCTACTGCGACATAGTGCATATGAGATAAAGGATGTCAGTGCATTGTCCACGTCTGCATTGTGGTGCACTGAAGAAACAATTCATTTTGACACCCCTAGTTAATATATACAAAATATACTTTTATAAAATTATACCTGAAGTTACAGCGCATCCGGAAAGTATTGATAGCACTTGACTTTTTCCACATTGTTTTATGTTACAGCCTTATTCCAACATGGATTAAATTGATTTATTTCCTCAACATTCTACACACAATCCCCATGACAATGTGAAAAAAAGAGTTTTAGAAATTGAAAACCAGGGTTGACAGTGGATGTCAAAGCACAAACCAAGCATGAAGACAAAGGAATTGTCTGTAGACCTTCGAGACAGGATTGTCTGGAGGCACAAGGCTGGGGAAGGTTACAGAAACATTTCTGCTGCTCTGAAAGCTCCAATGAGCACAGCGGCCTCCATCATCTGTAAGTGGAAGATGGAGAACCACCAGGACTCTTCCTGAAGCTGGCCGGCCATCTAAGCTGAGAGATCGGGGGAGAAGGGCCTTAGTCAGGGAGGTGATCAATAACCCGATGGTCACTCTGTCTGAGCTCCAGCGTTCTTCTGTGGAGAGAGGAGAACCTTACAGAAGGACAACCATCTGTGCAGCAATCCACCAATCAGGCCTGTATGGTAGAGTGGCCAGACTGAAGACACTCCCCGCCTGGAATCTGCCAAAAGGCATCTGAAGGACTCTCAGACCATCAGAAACTAAACTCTCTGCTCTGATGAGACTCAAATTGAACTCTTTGGAGTGAACGCCAGGCGTTACGTTTGGAGAAAAGCAGGCAGCGCTCATCACCAGGCTAATAGCATCCCTACAGTGAAGCATGGTGGTGGCAGCATCATGCTGTGGGGATGTTTTTCAGCAGCAGGAACTGGAAGACTAGTCAGGATAGAGGGAAAGATGAATGCAGCAATGTACAGAGACATCCTGAATGAAGACCTGCTTCAGAGTGCTCTTGACCTCAGACTGGGGCGACGCTTCATCTTCCAGCAGGACAATGACCCAAAGCACACCGCCAGAATATCAATGGAGCGGCTTCACAACAACTCGGTAAATGTCCTTGAGTGGCCCAGCCAGAGCCCACACCTAAATCCTATTGAACATCTCTGGAGAGATCTGAAAATGGCTGTACACCGTCGCTTCCCATCCAACCTGATAGAGCTTGAGAGGTACTGCAAAGAGGAACGGGCAAAAATTCCCAAAGACAGGTGAGCTGAGCTTGTGGCATCATATTCAGAAAGACTTGAGGCTGTAATCGCTGCCAAAGGTGCATCAACAAAGTGTTGAGCAAAGGCTGTCAATACTGATGTACATGTGATTTATCAGCTTTTATTTTTAATAAATTTGCAACAAATTTAAAAACTCTTTTCACATTGTCATTATGGGGGATTGTGTGTAGAATGTTGAGGAAATACAGCTGAAAGCAGAAGTTTACATACACTGTATAAAAAGGCACATAACCGTTTAAATAAAGTCAGATGTTAATGTGACTAAACTGTTTCTCCTTTAGGTAAGTCAGGATGATCACATTTGTTTCTGTTCTGCTTAACAGCAGAATAATGAGAGAGAGATTTTTGGAGAAATTGTTATAACTCTTCTTGAAAGTCAAGTTCACATACAATAAGATTATTCTGCCTCTGAAAAAGCTCAGATGATGGTGTCGAGGTTTTGGAGGTTTCTGATTGGCTAATTGACAACATTTGAGTTAATTGGAGGCACAACTGTAGAATAGTATTTAAGGAAAACCTCAAACACACTGCTTCCTTGTGGGACAACATGGGAAAATCAACAAGCCAGAATCAACACAAAAGCCAGATTACAATTAGCTAAATTACACTGAGAA
>LR812533.1:58031567-58069067 GCA_903798195.1 Danio kyathit | reverse complement strand
GCGCTATAGGGGAATTGATGAACTACACTGGCCGTAGTGTATGAGTGTGTGTGTGTGTGTGTGTGTGTGTGTGGGAATGAGTGTGTATGGGTGTTTCTCAGTACTAGGTTGCAGCTGGAAGGGTATCTGCTGCTTAAAACATATGCTGGAATAGTTGGCGGTTCATTCCACTGTGGCAACCCCTGATTAATAAAGGGACTAAGCCGAAGGAAAATGAATGAATGAATACTGTAAATACACACAGACATACACACACACACACACACACATACATTTATTTAAATATGGTGGGTGTGATTTTGCCAAGTACGATGTGATTCCTGGACCCCTAAACTACACCATAACTATAAATCATTCCCCGAATCAGAGGAGAATAATAGTTGGATAACACTCATGTGGAAGTACATAACCCTGACCATAAACTCAACATGAATGGTAAACAAATCCCTTAATTCTGATTGGCTGATTGGAAAATTGTTCCAGGATCAATAAAGATGTTAGTTCAGGAACAGGTCGTACTTGGTGAAATCACACTAACAATTTATACACACACACACATGCATATAGAGTGTGTACGGAAAGTATTCAGACCACCTTAAATTTGTTCACTCTTTGTTATATTGCAGCCAGGGCTTGACATTAACTTTTTTGATCACCAGCCAGTGTGGTTAGTAGTTTTCCAACATTGCTAGCCACTCGTCATTTTCACTAGCCACAATTTTGTTGTTGGGAACATATATTTTATATGCATAAATTTGACTTTGACTTTGAATTTGACTTTGACATGCTAAAATGACTTGATTTAGATGTTGTGCAATGTCCACATGCCTCCTCATTCATGTCACTTCTTGTGTTTGAGCTTGCTCAGTGAGCATGAGCACATGGGTCATGGTTTCATAATGTTGTATTACAATTAGTTTTTATTTCACATGACTTTTCAGTCATCTCCCTCTCTCCCCCTGCACTTCAGATCAGCGAGGATAATGGGCGTCAGATCCTCAGTAAACAGCCATCAACACCTCCAGCCATCTCCCTCTCCACCCCGGCACTTCAGATCAGTGAGGATAATGTGCGTCAGATCTTCAGAAAACAGAAGAGACGTAAAGCACCAGGTCCAGACGGTGTTTCCCCAGCCTGTCTGAGAATCTGCGCCGACCAGCTGGCTCCTATTTTCACACAGATCTTCAACAGATCACTGGAACAGCGCAAAGTTCCATCCTGCTTCAAATGCTCCACCATCATCCCAATACCAAAGAAACCAAAGATCACAGGACTCAATGACTACAGACCTGTCGCCCTAACATCTGTGGCCATGAAGTCATTCGAAAGACTGGTGCTAGCTTATCTGAAGGACATCACTGGACCTTTGCTGGACCCCCTGCAGTTTGCCTATAGAGCAAACCGGTCTGTGGATGATGCAGTCAACATGGGACTGCATTATACCCTACAACATCTGGACAAACCAGGGAACTACGCAAGGATACTGTTTGTGGACTTCAGTTCTGCCTTTAACACCATCGTCCCATCACTGCTCGAGAACAAACTGACCCAGCTGTCTGTCCCTAGCTCTGTCTGTCAATGGATCACCAGCTTTCTGACAGATCGACAACAGCTAGTCAGAATGGGCAAAATCACATCCGACAGCCGCACCATCAGCACTGGTGCCCCCCAGGGATGTGTTCTCTCCCCACTGCTCTTCTCCCTGTACACCAACGACTGCACCGCAAAAGATCCCTCCATTAAGCTCTTGAAGTTTGCGGATGACACTACTATCATCGGCCTCATCCGGAACAGTGACGAGTCTGCATACAGACAGGAGGTGGAGCGAGCAGGAGGTGTGGCTTTATGGTGCAGATACAACAACCTGGAGCTGAACACGCTCAAACAATGGAGATGATAGTGGACTTTAGGAGAAACCCCCCTGCACTCCCCCCACTCACCATCATGAACAGCACTGTGGCTGCAGTAGAGTCATTCAGGTTCCTGGGCACCACCATCTCTCAGGATCTGAAGTGGGACATTCACATAGACTCTATTGTGAAGAAAGCCCAGCAGAGACTGTACTTCCTTCGTCAGCTAAGGAAGTTCAACCTGCCACAGGAGCTGCTCGTACAGTTCTACTCAGCTGTCATCCAATCCATCCTCTGCACTTCAATCACCGTCTGGTTCAGCTCAGCTGCCAAAACTGACCTCCATAGACTACAGCGAATAGTCCGGACTGCTGAACGAATCACTGGCACTGCCTTTCCTACACTTCAAGAACTGTACTCTTCCAGAGTGAGTAAAAGGGCTCGCAAAATCACTCTGGATGCCTCGCACCCAGCACACTACCTGTTCCAACTGTTACCGTCTGTTCGGCGCTACAGAGCACCAAGCACAAAAACAGCCAGACACAGGAAAAGTTTCTTTCCTCAGGCCATCTACCTCATGAACAGTAAAATATTCCCCTACTGGGCAATAAACGAGCAATACTTTCTCATACGCACTCGTACACAGCACCTTATAAAAATATAGCTACAATGCAATACTTTCTCACACGCATTTGTACACAGCACCTTATAACCTGTATATTTACAACAAATCTGTACATACAATTCAACATCCAGATATTTTTGACTTACTGCATCTCTGTTTAATGTTTATCGCCTTTTTCTTTTCTTATATTTAATTTTGTGTTGTCGCTTGTCACTTTATGTACACTGGAAGCTTCTGTTGCCAAAACAAATTCCTTGTGTGTGTGAAGCACACGTGGCAATAAAACTGATTCTGATTCTTTTCAGAGCTCAAAGGATTTACCAAATTTATCTCTAACCACACTAAAAATACAGTAAATAATTATTTCTTAGCCACAAATTTTAAATAATGTGCCAAAACAAGCAAAATATAGCTGTATACTATACTTTTTATTTAACAAAACATTTCTTTAAAAAAAAAAAAACACAGTTAACACCATATAAATGGGAAGTTAATATTCTATGTCCTGTTTAAATAATGGTTAAATCGAAAGCAACTGGTGCTGCTTACAAAAAGACTGATCTGGAGCTCTTGAAAGCAGCAGAACTGTGAGTGCATGAGCATCACTACTTGTCTAGTATTTGAAAGAGAACCGATCACACCAGTTGCGTTTCCAGGCACGGTTGTTTCAAGCAAGGAAACGGGAGAGCGCACATGTTTTAAACAGTCGCGCGCATCACATCAGCTGTTGGCGGTAGTGTTTATCCTCTAATTTGGTAATCTACCAGCTTTCTTTTGCCCGCACGAACACAATTATATTTGTCAGTCATGCTGCATCTCGATTGTAAGCAGAGCCGGCCCTCCCTATAAGCGAACTAAGCAGTTGCTTAGGGCCCCGCCGCCACTAGGGGGCCCCCACAACCCTCTAGTGGTGCGAGCCGTTG
Organism: Danio kyathit; assembly: GCA_903798195.1. Taxonomy (NCBI): domain Eukaryota; kingdom Metazoa; phylum Chordata; class Actinopteri; order Cypriniformes; family Danionidae; genus Danio; species Danio kyathit. Next base: position 58,065,669 of record LR812533.1, on the reverse strand, counting down.
CCTTGCTGAAATTGTTTTTATTTGCATTTTACAAATTATTTTCATTGACAGTGCTTTAGTGCTGAAAAATTTATACATTTTCACTGAGAAGAAAAAAAAATCATAATTGTATTAAAGTTGAAATTGTTTTCGTGTGAAGGTCATGTGATCAACAGGAAGCTTGCAGTCGCAGCATCTCATTTCTCATATGCTTTCTGTGTGCTCGCGGTTCGACAAAAGAGCATAGAATCACTATGAACCGACCGGCACCGCAAAAACGCGAATCCGTGCGCAGACACAGCCTTTGCTTCATTGTCGGCCTCATTATACTGTATATACGTGATTTATTTGGATTTTGCACCGTGAAAATGAAAGAAATCTAACGCTATTCTTCAGGTGTAGAAAAATTGAGGGGGGAAAATGACGACGAGAAGAGACAAGCACATTTTAGCATCGCTTTTAAGTGCTAGTGATGATGTTAAAGACATAGTCTAGTAGCACATTTATTGAAAATAGGCAATTACAGATTAGTAAACGTCGTCTTCTATGATACATTTAATTTTTTTCTCGGTTTTACAAACACGGTTTTTTAAACTTGGTCTAAAACGCATTTTCCTGAAATGCAATGGTACTTAAGTGTCTTTAACTGACATATTTTGCCCACTGGTAATATTTATCCTGAGGCGTGTTTATACAAGTTATGTCCTAATTGAATTAATCATACTGTAGTTTAATATAAGCACTGGACCCTGCATCCCAAATGTAAAGAACAGGGAAGGAGACTGAAGGGATTAATACATTTTGTCTTTGGGTATCGACATTAACCCAGTATTTGTTGCTTCCCTTTTTCATGTTTTTTTCATTCATTCATTCATTTTCTTGTCGGCTTTGTCCCTTGCGGGGTCGCCACAGCGGAATGAACCGCCAACTTATCCAGCACGATTTTACGCAGCGGATGCCCTTCCAGCCGCAACCCTTTCCTTGGCTCTTGACGAAGGCGGTCGCACTTTTTCCCTCTCCGTCCCTTATCTTCCCTGGCTGGCTCCTCTTGTCTTGTCTATTCTATCACTGAGGCTCTCCGTGCCCTGCTATCCAAACAAATAAGGAATTATGGATCTGATCAACTGGTCTTTGAACGCGATTGACACCATCTTCTCAACGAGAAGTTTGGGCTCGGGAGAGCCCACTTGTCCTGACGGGACGTTTGCAGCTGGATACGTGATGGACGGGTGGGAGAAGTGGCGCGTCGTGTGCCTGGGTGCTCTGTCCCTGGAGGATATTGAAGATATCTACCTATTCGGAACTTTGATAACAGGGTTTCTGCTGATGGGCTTATGCGGGGCCCTGGGCTATCAACGATTGATGAAAGCGGTCAGTGAAGCTCAAAATCCCACCAAGCTGGCCGGCTTGATTGAAACTGTAGCGGGCAGAATCGCTAACACACAGACTGCGTTATTAGACCGCAAACTGGAAAACATCGGGGTGAAACTAGCGGCTTTGCAACAAGATTTGGCCAGAACTGGAGACCAGTGACGGACATTAAAATATCTGTGAAATTGGCGGATATTGACCTAAATTTGAAATACTTTCTTCTCTTTCGGCTCCCAGTGTTTTTCCAGCCAGACGGCCTCGGCTGGAGAAACAAAACAACTTCTCCCGGATAGCGAGATAAGGAGACGCTCTGTAATTCCTGCTCCCTGTCAAGGACACCTGTTGGACTCTACAGGCTTACACACACACACACATACACAGCTACAGATAGACAGTACCTAACCCTTCATCCCACGCCTTTGTGTGCTTTCATCCACTGGAGGGGGTAGGCGGGCTGTGACCAGCGCCTCCATGGCTGCAGGAATCGGCGGCTGCCCGCCCTTGCCGGATTACATCCACACCCCCTTTCCCATACCCTGTTGCGATGTATGTCAATGTTTATGTGTTTTTATGTGCTTCTGCTGGGGCTTTTTTTTTATCTCCCTGATCTCACACTGCTCTACCTCAAGGCCAGGGTGAGAGGGAGTTTTTTTTCGCCTCTCTTTCCTGAATTGTATCTTACTTCCTTTTTCTAAATGCTACCTCCCGTTGACCTGTCTTCCCCTGAAATGTGATGTTTGTGTATGGTCGGGGGGGGGTTCAATTTCACTATATGTCAGTGTATGTGAATGCATGGAGATATACGTGACGAATAAAGGATTGATTGATTGATTGATTGATCTCTGGGAACTTCCACACACACATTCACACTCATACACTATGGACAATTTAGCTTACCCAATTCACCTGTACTGCATGTCTTTGGACTGTGGGGGAAACCGGAGCACCCGGAGGAAACCCACGCGAACCCAGGGAGAACATGCAAACTCCACACAGAAACGCCAACTGACCCTTCATGTTTTTTTTTTTATATTAATATTTTTTTCATATTTCCTTTATATTAGTTGATTTTATTATTTATGGATCAATCTTTTCATTAATGTTAATATTTTGTTGTTGAGTTTTTAATGAGCTCAGAATGTATATTTTATTATTAAGTAATGCATTTTCACTTTAGTCTAGTTATTGTTCAGTGTCGTTTCATTGCAGGGCTTTTGCTTTTGGAATTAATAAAAAAAACTCAACCTAGAATCTTTTACAGAATCTTCAATCTGTGTGCTAAATTAATAAAATCTGTTTTAAACACTCCAGAAGGACGCAAAGTAGGAATCACTGCTCCCTTTATTAAATATAGTTTAATTCTTTATTTTTGAAGCTGCTGGTTGACAGAAACAGTGCTGTTGTAAAATGTCCAAATCATTCAGAGAGTTGTTAAGTAGAAGAAATCAGGTTTTACTTTTCTGTTTCATTGATTGTATTTAATAAGCAATAAAATCATTGTGGGCCGGTTTACAATGGCAATACTCCACTATTTAGAGCAAGGTAGGACCCCAAAATTATTCTGCTTAGGGCCTCCAAATGTACAGGGCAGGTCCTGATTGCATTTGCACGAATATTGGGCCATCCTTATTGTCGAACTCTGCTTTTAAGAAAACTACAATTTAAAAATGATTTTCAACCAGCCAAAGTGGCTAGTGGAGGTGTCCGTTTAACCCACCACAGCTAAAATCTACCTGCATTTGGCGGGTGTTAATGTAAAACCCTGATTGCTGCAGCCATTTGCTAAAATCATTTAAGTTCATTTTTTTCCTCATTAATGTCCACACAGCAGCTCATATTGACAGAAAAACACACAATTGTTGACATTTTTGCACTGTGAAACTGAAATATCACATGCACCTCAGTATTCAGACTCTTTACTGCAACACTTGTATATTTAATTCTTCTGATCATCCTTGGGATGGTTCTACACCATCATATTTCTATCTACAGTGCTCAGCGTAATTGAGTACAGCCTATTTTGAAAATCCATATTTTCCTCCATTTCTCAGTGAATACAGGCAGTGTATTTTGGTGCGTTTCAACTAAACAGATTTATTAAACAGATACATTTATAAAAATATTACTTTAGTCACCAAACATATTGAGAAATTGAAAGATAATACAATTAAATTCAAGCTAAATAAATTGCAATATACAAAATTTCAACTAAATTTTTCCATTTTCTTGCTTCTCTTGATTTTTCCTCTTTTCAAAATTTGTATTTAATATTTTTCTATAACAAATAAATTTGGCTGTACTAGTTTTTGGACCGTTATCGTAAGTTATTCTGTTAGATAAGCTCCAGATTTGGCTTCAGTACTGACTAATCTAATGTATATGCACACATATAATATTGTAGAGCTGCCTATTAAAAATATACATTTAAAACAGAGATTTGTGAGGGGTGAACTCATATATACTCAGCACAGTATGTAAAAAAAATTGTGCAAAGTGCTACATACATTTGTTTCTTTTTTTATATCTAATTATACACTCACCGGCCACTTTATTAGGTACACCTGTCCAACTGCTCATTAAATTTCTATTCAGCCAATCACATGGCAGCAACTCACTGCATTTAGGCATGTAGACATGGTCAAGACGATCTGCTGCAGTTCAAAGCGAGCATCAGAATGGGGAAGAAAGCGGATTTAAGTGACTTTGAACGTGGCATGGTTGTTGGTGCCAGACGGGCTGCTCTGAGTATTTCAGAAACTGCTGATCTACTGGGATTTTCACGCACAACCATCTCTAGGGTTTACAGAGAATGGTCCGACAAAGAGGAAATATCCAGTGAGCGGCAGTTCTGTGGGCGCAAATGCCTTGTTGATGCCAGAGGAGAATGGCCAGACTGGTTCCAGCTGATAGAAAGGCAACAGTAACTCAAATAAGCACTCGTTACAACCGAGGACTGCAGAAGAGCATCTCTGAACACACAACACGTCCAACCTTGAGGCGGATGGGCTACAGCAGCAGAAGACCACACCGGGTGCCACTCCTGTCAGCTAAGAACAGGAAACTGAGGCTACAATTCACACAGGCTCACCAAAACTGGACAAGAGAAGATTGGAGAAACGTTGCCTGGTCTGATGAGTCTCCATTTCTGCTGCCACATTCGGATGGTCGGGTCAGAACAACATGAAAGCATGGATCCATTCTGCCTTGTATCAGTGGTTTAGGCTAGTGGTGGTGGTGTAATGGTGTGGGGGAGATTTTCTTGGCACACTTTGGGTCCATTAGTACCAATTGAGCATGGTGTCAACGCCACAGCCTACCTGAGTATTGTTGCTGACCATGTCCATCCCTTTATGACCACAGTGTCTCCATCTTCTGATGGCTACTTCCAGCAGGATAACACACCATGTCATAAAGCATCAATCATCTCAGACTGGTTTCTTGAACATGACAATGAGTTCACTGTACTCAAATGGCCTCCACAGTCACCAGAGCTCAATCCAATAGAGCACCTTTGGGATGTGGTGGAACGGGAGATTGGCATCATGGATGTGCAGCCGACAAATCTGCAGCAACTGTGTGATGCTATCATGACAATATGGAGCAAAATCTCTGAGGAATATTTCCAGTAGCTTGTTGAATCTACACCACGAAGGATTAAGGCAGTTCTGAAGGCAAAAGGGTCTAACCCGGTACTAGTGATGTGTACCTAATAAAGTGGCCGGTGAGTGTATGCATGTTAAGAAGGCCCCAGGCGTACATGATTATTGTACGTGTGGTATCAGTTGTTCTTGAATATTTTTCATATATTTAGAATAAATTTTAGTAGTAAAGTTTGGATGAATCATGATTTCTTCATCCGTCTGCACATTTCACATTTCATGGTTAGTGAAGGAGACTCAATACATTTAATGCTTCTTGACTTAATAATGTTTAGATATTTGGACTACAAACAAGACAAAAACTTTAAGTAAGAAAAGCATGTTTTGCAGTGTGTGCTGTAGTGAATGTCGCAGTGCATTCTGGGATGTTAATATGGATTGTAGGATAGATCTGGAGCAGTCTTCACTCTATCATCACTGCTTTCTTTGTAGGCCACTCAGCGAGCTTTGGAACAGAGCCCGTGTTTCATTATGTTTTACACGTCTCTCATTAAAACACAGTGCCTAACAGGAGTGTGTGTGTGTGTGTGTTATTAGGGTATTGGCGGAGCATTATCCCTCATATTGAGTGCTCTCCTCTGAGGACCCTCACATATATAACGCTGCGACTGCTTTAAGTGTGTGTGATAAATTGTGTGTTTATGAGGCGTAACGACACGGCTGCGTCTCTATCAGGGTCACGTGCAGGAAACACTTCCAGGTTTCAGAGGAAAAGGCTTTTTAAAGAGCGCCGCGTTTTAGGAAAATGCCTGGAAAAGATCCAGTGCTGTAATGTGCTGAGTCAGCATACGCGTATGAACTCACACTGCATCACGGAGAGCACTTTAGTCTGACACTACACATGCACTAGAAGACACACACACACACACACACACACAGCTGAAGTCAGAATTAATCGCCCTCCTGTGATTTTTTTCTTTTCCAAATATTTCCTAAATGATGTTGAACAGATTCAGGAATTTTCACAGTATGTCTGATAACATTTTTTTTTCTGGAGAAAGTCTTATTTGTTTTATTTCGGCTAGAATAAAAGCAGTTTTTAATTGTTTTAAACCCATTTTATGGTCAATATTATTAGCCCCCTTAAAGCAATATTAGGCCTGTTTACACTAGTACGTGTTAGTTTTAAAACGGCGTTTTAGAATGAATATGATCCGCGTGGTCGTGGACGATAGAAAAGAGCGGGGTGGGGGGGGGGGGGTGGGGGGTTGGGGTCGTGGACGATAGAGAAGAGCCGGGGGGTGGTCGTTGGCGACAGTGAAGAGCGGGGGCGTAGTCGTGGACGATAGAGAAGAGCCGGGGGGGTGGTCGTGGACGATAAAGAAGAGCCGGGGGGTGGTCGTGGACGACAGTGAAGAGCGGGGGGGTGGTCGTGGACGACAGTGAAGAGCCGGGGGGTGGTCGTGGACGACAGTGAAGAGCGGGGGGTGGTCGTGGACGATAGAGAAGAGCGGGGGGGTGGTCGTGGACGATAGTGAAGAGCGGGGGGTGGGTCGTGGACGATAGTGAAGAGCGGGGGGTGGTCGTGGACGATAGTGAAGAGCGGGGGTGGTCGTGGACGATAGTGAAGAGCGGGGGGGTGGTCGTGGACGATAGTGAAGAGCGGGGGGGTGGTCGTGGACGATAGAGAAGAGCGGGGGGGTGGTCATGGATGATAGAGAAGAGCCGGGGGGTGGTCGTGGACGATAGAGAAGAGCGGGGGGGTGGTCGTGGACGATAGTGAAGAGCGGGGGGGTGGTCGTGGACGATAGAGAAGAGCGGGGGGTGGTCGTGGGCGATAGAGAAGAGCGGGGGGGGTGGTCGTGGACGATAGAGAAGAGCGGGAGGGTGGTCGTGGACGATAGAGAAGAGCGGGAGGGTGGTTGTGAACGATAGAGAAGTCGGAGGGGGGGGGGGGGGTTATTAAGAGCCCCCTAATAACATCATTCTAACTTTCCTCCACCCAGCGGGGCCCCTGTGTGTGTATATATCCTTTTCCTTTGTGTGTGTGTGTATTCCGTTCCAGGTTGTGTCATCCTTCACTCCATAATAATATTGTGTTATTGTGTTGTTTTATATTGTAAGTCTCCGTGTGTGTGTGTGTGTGTGTGTGTGTACGTGTTTTTGTGACATATCAGGACACAAATCTGTATAATGACATAGGTATGACACAGGTATTACAAAAAGCAGGTGAAATATGAGGACATTGGTGACGTCCTCACTTCTCAAAAAGCTTCTAAATCACACAGGATGAGTTTGTTCAGGGAGTAAAGCTGTACACTGTCTCCTGTGATGGTTGGGTTTAGGGGTAGGGTGCGTGTGTGTGCGTGTGTGTGTGTGCGTGCGTGCGTGTGCTGGTTTTCTGTTCCAGGTCATGTCATCCTGCACCCCATAATAACAACTACTGTGAGTGAAAAGAACCTTCAAACCAATCAGAGACACTAATGACTGTGACTGCGAGAAAAGAAGAGAAGTATACCACAGCTTTCAGTCTGAAGAAAGTAAAATACCAACATGCTAATGAGGTTATGAATATGCTAATTTAAGAGGAATCAGAAGCATATGGCAGCTCTCACACTGTAACATGAAGGAGAGTTTTCCACAGTTTGCGGATGCTACAAACTCCCAAAACATCATGCGAGTGTATTGTAGGAACAATGTTTACAATAAATTACATTGGTTTTACATTATTTACACCACAAAATAGAAATGTATTCAATTAATTAGATTTAATTTTGATAATTTATTTGAATATACTGTATTGTTCATCATTGTCTCTATTTTATTACTGTAAACTCATTTTTATATATATTTTTAGTTCAGCGTAATCCATGTTTTTTTTTATTATTATTATTTTAAGCCACATTTTATTAGTTTGTTTTTGTTGTTGAAATTGTCATTATTTAAATAAGATTATATAATATATACACTATAATAATACGATCACTATATTTTAATATATTGTATTTCTTTATTTATTTGATCGTAACCTCCCTTATATATTTTTATCTAATTATTTATTTTTTTTACATTAATACATCTATATTTTTATTGAAATATTACTTATTAAACAAACTAAATATATATTTTTATTTTATTTATTATTTTCAAGTGTTTTTACTTTTAATCTGTTTTGTTTTTACATTTTATGATTGTAAACTCACTTATTTTAATTTTTATTTAATTTAATCACTTTTATTGTAATAATGCTTAATTTATAAGAAACACTTTTTATATTTAATTTTGTTTAATCCTTAATTTTTTATTGTAATATAACTTAAAGGTGCTGTATTTAAATTTTTGACTCTTCTGCATCATAAAAACACCACAATATGTATGCAGATATTCAGAAACATGCTCAGTGAACATTCTTGTTTATCTGAAAAACCATGCTGAAGTCAGATATTCTGCCTTGAACATGCCAGAACGGCTGTCTTTGTTTTGGTCATGTAACCCGCCCAATGCCAGTTTAGCCAATCATATTTCAGCAGCCCGACTTGCCAGATGGTGAAAAACAGCGTTTTTAATTCATTGAGTCAGGAGGGCTCTCAGAGTATGCATTCGAGACTGATTTGTGACCTCCGGTGGACAGTAGCAGACTCTGAAATGAGACGCAGATTCAGAGTTCCACATGAGGTTATTAATTAGCAGATATGAATATTAGGAGCGTAAACATTAGGTGAGCAGGTTACATTGTGACCCCGTGTCCTAACACCATGCTACATGACGAAATGCACAGTGATGAGCAGTTTAGCTGTTTACACCAGACGAAACACGACAGAAATGTAAATCCAGCCATTCAGAAGCACATAATAGTGCACTCACTGCACTCCAGCACAATGGTGAGGTTTATAATCTAATGAACACACATTAAAGCTCTTTAACATGATTAAATGTAGATGCTAAATCACTGATATGTGTTGGTTTGCTCTGACTCTCAGCTCTAGAGTTCAGTTTCAGACGGTTTATTTTATTCTCCAGATCTGAGCTGAACTATCTGCTGCTGCTTTCAGTAGTATGATAATAAATGTGATGTGAAACGGCATTCAGACTCACATTATTAGCATTTAACACTGAATAAAGCACATGAGCTGCACCTGAGCTGATCAGTTTATCCTGTTGCTCAGCTGCAATAAAAATAGAAATAGAAGTCGTCTCTAAAATATATATTTCAGATGTTGGTTAGGACAAAATCTCCTTTTAATATGGAGAATATTCCTTCTATCGTGTGCTGTTGTTTTTAGTTAGAACACGACTCAAATCAGCCTTTAGACCCAATAGTCAAACTCACTCCTGTTGGTGTCGCCAATCTGGCAACCCGAGCTTGCATGTGTTTTGAATCAGGAGTGCAATACCTAGTTCAACCACTGGGGGTCAAATTTTCATACTGCACCTTTAATTTATAAAGTATATATATATATATCTGTTTTAATTTAATTAACTTTATTTTTATTAAAATTTTACTTATTTTACCAAGTAAAAGTTTTGTTGTTATTTAGTCCACTTAATTTTTTTATTTAATATTACTCAAATAAACTAAATATATTTTTATATTTTCTTTTTTTTTTTTTATTAAATTCTAATATAAATAAAAGCATAATTAAAGCATTCCATAAAAAAAAAAAAGTCAAGAATTACAGGGAGTGCAGAATTATTAGGCAAATGAGTATTTTGAGCACATCATCCTCTTTAGGCATGTTGTCTTACTCCAAGCTGTATAGGCTCCAAAGCCTACTACCAATTAAGCATATTAGGTGATGTGCATCTCTGTAATGAGAAGGGGTGTGGTCTAATGACATCAACACCCTATATCAGGTGTGCATAATTATTAGGCAACTTCCTTTCCTTTGGCAAAATGGGTCAAAAGAAGGACTTGACAGGCTCCGAAAAGTCAAAAATAGTGAGATATCTTGCAGAGGGATGCAGCACTCTTAAAACTGCCAAGCTTCTGAAGCGTGATCATCCAACAATCAAGCGTTTCATTCAAAATAGTCAACAGGGTCGCAAGAAGCGTCTGGAAAAACCAAGGTGCAAAATAAACTGAGAACTGAACCATGAACTGAGAAAAGTCAAGCGTGCAGCTGCCAAGATGCCACTTGCCACCAGTTTTGCCAAATTTCAGAGCTGCAACATCACTGGAGTGCCCAAAAGCACAAGGTGTGCAATACTCAGAGACATGGCCAAGGTAAGAAAGGCTGAAAAACCACCACCACTGAACAAGACACACAAGCTGAAACGTCAAGACTGGGCCAAGAAATATCTCAAGACTGATTTTTCTAAGGTTTTATGGACTGATGAAATGAGAGCGAGTCTTGATGGGCCCGTGGCTGGATCAGTAAAGGGCAGAGAGCTCCAGTCCGACTCAGACGCCAGCAAGGTGGAGGTGGAGTACTGGTTTGGCCTGGTATCATCAAAGATGAGCTTGTGGGGCCTTTTCGGGTTGAGGATGGAGTCAAGCTCAACTCTCAGTCCTACTGCCAGTTTCTGGAAGACGCCTTCAAGCAGTGGTACAGGAAGAAGTCTGCATCCTTCAAGAAAAACAGGATTTTCATGCAGGACAATGCTCCATCACACGCGTCCAAGTACTCCACAGCGTGGCTGGCAAGAAAGGGTCTAAAAGAAGAAAAACTAATGACATGGCCTCCTTGTTCACCTGACTGAACCCCATAGAGAACCCGTGGTCCATCATCAATGTGAGATTTACAAGGAGGGAAAACAGTACACCTCTCTGAACAGTGTCTGGGAGGCTGTGGTTGCTGCTGCACGCAATGTTGATGGTGAACAGATCAAAACACTGACAGAATCCATGGATGGCAGGCTTTTGAGTGTCCTTGCAAAGAAAGGTGGCTATATTGGTCACTGATTTGTTTTTGTTTTGTTTTTGAATGTCAGAAATGTATATTTGTGAATGTTGAGATGTTATATTGGTTTCACTGGTGAAAATAAATCATTGAAATGGGGATATATTTGTTTTTTGTTAAGTTGCCTAATAATTCTGCACAGTAATAGTCACCTGCACACACAGATATCCTCCTAAAATAACTCAAACTAAAAACAAACTCAAAACTACTTCCACAAATATTCAGCTTTGATATTAATGAGTTTTTTGGGTTCATTGAGAACATGGTTGTTGTTCAATAATAAAATTAATCCTCAAAAATACAACTTGCCTAATAATTCTGCACTCCCTGTATATATGGGTGGAGTCATTTAAATGTGCGACTCAATGTAGGAGGGGCATCTGTGATGTGGGTGTGGTCATGAAAACAAACACAGGTGGATGTGGTAAATCAGGGCTGCTCAACCCCGTCCCTGGAAATCTACCTTCCTGCAAATTTCAGCTCCAACCCTGATCAAACACACCTGCCTGTAATTATCAAGTCCTGTTCAGGTCCTAATTAATTAGTTCAGGTGTGTTTGATTAGGGTTGGAGGTGAAATCTGCAGGAAGGTAGATCTCCAGGAACAGGGTTGAGCACCCCTGAGCTTGTCAGAATCCAAAAAGAGCAACATATTGATCAATAAACAGCCGTTTTAATATGACGTTATGATTGAATTGCCTCTTGTTATAGTTATGAAATAGTTTGATAAGCAGAAAATGTTCATGGGACAATGACAACATCACATTGAAATGCTCTATAGCATATTTGTTTGTGACACTACAACAATAATTACTATTTTTATATTGCTGTGAAAGCTGGGTTTAGGGTTAGACTAGGGGTAGACTTTAATAAAACACAATTAAATGGGTTATTTAATAAATATCATAAATAAGCTAATTTGGTCGTTGTGTATGAGTGTGTATGGGTGTTTCCCAATGCTGGGTTGTGGCTGGAAGGGCATCTGCTGCGTAAAACATATGCTGGATAAGTTGGTGGTTCATTCCGCTGTGGTGACCCCTAAGTAATAAAGGGACTAAGCCAAAGGAAAATGAATGAATGAACTCTCATTAACTTCCGTCCACAGCTGTATCCCTTCTAGCAACAAGTGCCTGATGTTGGCTGTACAGAAAGAGAAAGAGACACAGACCTGCACCAGGAACCAGGAGATCAGCACTGACACCCAGGGGTTCCCACTGGCAGAGGTGCGTTTAGCTGGAGACAGAACTCTTCCTGAGGGAGGGAGAAACACACACACACACACACACACACGCGCACTTGAGCGGATCTGATCTGAAGTGAAGGGATCTCCTCATATTTACAGATGAACAAGAGCTCTGAGCGGATCAACAGCTGAAGGAGAATAAACTGAGAATCAATCACTCACAGACACACAACACAGCCATCAATCACACACACACACACACACACACACACACACACACACACACACACACACACACACACACACACACACACATAACGTATACTGTACATATAATCATACACGCACAACATAAATCTATACAATCACACATACAAACTAACACACAAACACACTACCAACAAACACTTCACAATACGCACACACACACAATACTCACAAACAGCAAACTCACACACACACACACACATATATAAATACAGAAACACACACAAACAATAACACACACACACACACACACACACACACACACACACGTTTAGACAGATATATACAGACACATACATATAGTATGCACACACAGACAACACACTCACACATGCACAAACATATATCCACACACACACATACACTAGCACACTCGCAACATACAAATTCACACACACACATACATAATCACACACAACATAGATCCATACAATCACACACACACACAGACAAACAAACACAACAAACACGCATATGCACACACACACACAGAAAACACACTGACAGCACACACACACACACACACACGCCGCACATGTTCTGGTTAATTATAGCCTTGCTCAATCAGACACGCCTCCTAATGAGCCTCGTTTGCATAAACAGTAACTCTGACCCTTTCATGTGTGTAAACAGTTCAGTGTAAATATATTCATCAACAGCCTGTTGCTCACAGCCTCTCAACACTCGTGTGTGTGTGTGTGTGTGTGTGTGTGTGTGTGTGTGTGTGTGTGTGTGTGTGTGTGTGTGTTCTGTCTGTACCGAACAGGTCATCTTTGGCGAGGGCGAACAGTATTCGTGAAGCCCCGATCAGGTTACTCATGGCTGCTGACAGTGTGGAGGAATAAACCCCGACGGTGACGAACGGATGCCACACGTTAATGTCCCGCAGGAAACCGTAGTCCTTCTGCAGCAGGATCCTGCGCACACACACACAGAGAGAAACACCACTTCATTACTGTACTTTCAGGCTTCTCATTTACATGTATTTATCTATAACTCTGAATGGCAAGTTCTTCATCCTCAAATGCAGACGTTACATTTTCCGCCTTATATAAGTTCATTCATTCTCCTTCAGCTCAGTCCCTTTATTCATCAGGGGTCGCCACAGTGGAATGAACCGCCAACCTATCCAGCATATGTTTTTATGCAGCGGATGCCCTTCCAGCTGCAAGCCAGCACTGGGAAACACCCATACACACTCATATGCTATGGCCAATTTAGTTCATCAATTATACCACATGTGTTTGGACTGTGGGGGAAACCGGAGCACCCGGAGGAAACCCACGCCAACACATGGGTTAGATTTTATATTATTCGATTTTATTACTAAAAACACTTTAATAATTAAATGAGAAAAGTGCAGATAAATAAGTGCAATTAAATAAGTGTAAAAAATGTAAACATTTACATAAGAAAGAAATAAGACAAAATTACAAATTACAGGATCAGAAAATGTAATGAAAACTAAAATAAAACTAATTCAAATATTACAATAGTAGAACATTTAACTTTACATTTATGCTTTTAATCTAATTAGAAATGAAACGTTTCTCTTTTTTAATTTAGTCTAACTGGAATGAAAAATAACTCATTAAAATAAAATACTCCTTTTAAAACTAAACTAAATTAAAAAAAAATTCTTTGGCAATGAAATAAGTGCAAGATAAAACAATGCAATTACAATTTAAAACGTGCATTTGCATACGAAAGGACTAAGACAAAATTATAAATTAAATGATCAGAAAATTAAATTAAAACTAAAACAAACTCTAAATATTACAGTAACTATAGTGACCATATATAACTTTCAAAAACTGCACAGCCTTAAAACTTTAATGAATTTTTGAATGAATATTGAATGGATGAACACAGACAGGAATAGGAAGCGCCCTTATAGACACCTGGTGGTCATGTGTGGTACTGCAGACAAACAAAATCTTACAGCAAATAAATATTCCTATAATAAATAATGTTACTCATTAATATCAGTGGTAAAGCATTACTTCGCTACAGCAATCCACATGTAAAATTAGTATTTTAATGTTTTTAGAGGCTAAATTCAAATCAAATACCAACGAACTTCCTATACTTCTTTATAATTTGATGCCTACATTACAAATATTGTCAAAAGTATGAAAAATACGGTTCATATTCTATAAAACATAGATCTCACCTGATGGTCATGTGCAGTACTGCAGCCAAACTAAATCTTACTATGATAAATAACGTTGCTCAGTAATATCGGAGTTGTAAAGCATTACTTCGCTACAGCAATCCACATGTGAAATCAGTATTTTAATGTTTTAGAGGCTAAATTCAAATCAAATACCAACAAACTTCCTATACTACTTTAGAATTTGATTCCTACTTTACAAATATTGTCAAAAGTATGAAAAAATATGATATGTAGTGTTCAAAACGCACAAACAACGGAAGCGCCCTTATATGGTCACCAATGTTAACTGATGGTCATGTGTGGTACTGCAGCCAAACAAAATCTTCCTATAATAAATAACGTTGCTCAGTAATATCAGAGTGGTAAAGCATTACTTCGCTACAGCAATCTACATGTGAAATTAGTATTTTAAAGTTTTTAGAGGATAAATTTAAATCAAATACCAGGAAACTTACCATACTATATCATAATGTGATATCTACTTTACAAATATTGTCAAAAGTATGAAAAAATATGGTATGTAGTGTTCAAAACGCACAAAAAACCGAAGCGCCCTTATATGGTCACCAATGTTACCTGATGGTTATGTGTGGTACTGCAGCAAACAAAATCTTCCTATAATAAATAACGTTGCTCAGTAATATCAGAGTTGTAAAGCATTACTTCGCTACAGCAATCCACATGTAAAATTAGTATTTTAATGTTTTTAGAGGCTACATTCAAATCAAATACCAACGAACTTCCTATACTTCTTTATAATTTGATGCCTACATTACAAATATTGTCAAAAGTATGAAACATACGGTTCATATTCTATAAAACATAGACAGGAAACAAACGCGCCCTTAAATGGTCACCAATCTCACCTGATGGTCATGTGCGGTACTGCAGCCAAACTAAATCTTACTATAATAAATAACGTTGCTCAGTAATATCAGAGTGGTAAAGCATTACTTCGCTACAGCAATCCACATGTGAAATCAGTATTTTAATGTTTTTAGAGGCTAAATTCAAATCAAATACCAACAAACTTCCTATACTACTTTAGAATTTGATTCCTACTTTACAAATATTGTCAAAAGTATGAAAAAATATGATATGTAGTGTTCAAAACGCACAAAAAAACGGAAGCGCCCTTATATGGTCACCAATGTTAACTGATGGTCATGTGTGGTACTGCAGCCAAACAAAATCTTCCTATAATAAATAACGTTGCTCAGTAATATCAGAGTGGTAAAGCATTACTTGGCTACAGCAATCTACATGTGAAATTAGTATTTTAACGTTTTTAGAGGATACATTTAAATCAAATACCAGGAAACTTACCATACTATATCATAATGTGATATCTACTTTACAAATATTGTCAAAATTATGAAAAATATGGTATGTAGTGTTCAAAACGCACAAAAAACGGAAGCGCCCTTATACGGTCACCAATGTTACCTGATGGTCATGTGTGGTACTGCAGCAAACAAAATCTTATAAATAAATCTTCCTATAATAAATAACGTTGCTCATTAACATCATAAATTACTTCGCTACAGAAATCCACATGTAAAATTAGTATTTGAATGATTTTAGAGGCTAAATTCAAATCAAATACCAGCAAACCTTCTATACGTCTAAAAGGAAGCGCTCTTATATGGTCACCATATGGTCACCAACGAACAAATAACGTTGCTCAGTATTATCAGAATGGTAAAGCTTTACTTTGCTACATCAATCTACATGTGAAATCAGTATTTTAACATTTTTAGAGGCGAAATTCAGATCAAATACCAGCAAACCTTCTATACGTCTTTATAATTTGATGCCAACTTTACAAATATTGTCAAAAATATGAAAAAATATGTTCACCAATGTCACCTGGGGGTCATGTGTGGTACTGCAGCCAGACAAAATCTTACTATAAATAAATCTTCCTATAATAAATAACGTTGCTCAGTAATATCAGAGTTGTAAAGCATTACTTCACTACAGCAATCCACATGTAAAATTAGTATTTTAACATTTTAGAGGCTACATTTAAATCAGATACCAGCAAATGGTCCATACTACCTTGTAATTTGATGTCTACATTTCAAATATTGTCAAAAGTATGAAAAAATAGGGATTATATTCTTTAAAACAGACACAGGAAAAGGAAGCACTCTTATATGGTCACCATATGGTCACCAACGAACAAATAACGTTGCTCAGTATTATCAGAGTGGTAAAGCATTACTACATCAATCTACATGTGAAATCATAACATTTTTAGAGGCGAAATTCAAATCAAATACCAGGAAACTTCCCATACTACTTCATAATTTGATGTCTACTTTACAAATATTGTCAAAAGTCTGAAAAAATATGGTACATATTCTTTAAAACATACTCAGGAAAAGGAAACTCACTTATATAGTCATCAATTTCATATTTAACTTTAAAAAACTGTACAGCTTTAAAACTTCATAACAAACAATTTGTCTTCACAAACTTTTCCTCAAAGATTGTCATCAGGATTACAAAAGCATGATAATTCACCCGTAATCCATTCTTTTTCATTTTCTCCAGCTCAAACCTGCACAAACACAAAAGACAACCACTGCAACCCATTGACTTCCACCTTATGAACACATTCAGAGTCATCTTTTGTGTTGAGTTCAGTTCTGACAGCAGTAAATGACCATCAGAAACTCCAATGCCTTTAATAGCATCACTGCGGCTCTAATAAACCCCATACAGACCACCAAACACACAAACACATACACTTTAACATGTCTGGAGAAAAATGGAGAAAACCAAACACTAGTGTAGCCAGAAAACAGGGCGTTCACTGTAAAAATGTGTTCCAGTCCAAATATCTCAAAAATCTTAACCCGATGCGTAGATTTACATCACTATATTGAAACTAAATCCTAATCTTGCCATGACAAACTATATCGCTTGAAAGCTTAATATTTCTAGTTTCCATATCTGAGGATTGACTATTGATAGATATTACTGAGCAACAGTTATTTATTAATTTGTGACAAGTATACTCAGAGTTGTAAAGCATTACTTCGCTACAGCAATCTACATGTACAATCAGTATTGAAATGTGTTTTAGAGGCTAATTCAAATCAAATACCCCCAAACTGTCCATACTACTTCATAACTTGTGTTGAGTTCAGTTCTGACAGCAGTAAATGACCATCAGAAACTCGCTTCTTCTTTTTTCAACTCCAATGCCTTTATAGCATCACTGTGGCTCTAATAAACCCCTTAAAGACCACCACACACACACCTAAACATGCAAGCACACACACAATTTAACATGTCTGTAGTAAAGGGGGAAAAAAAACACTAGTAGACCAGAAAACAGGGTGTTCACTGTAAAAATGTGTTTTTTGTCTCGTTTCTAGTCCAAATATCTCAAAAATCTTAACCTGACTCTTATGTCACTATATTGGAATTAAATCCTAATCTAATAATGACAAACAATATATCTTTTATTTTTATTGAAAATTAAATATTTTAATGTTTTCTGAGGCTAAATTTAAATCAAATACCAGCAAACTGTCCATACTACTTAATAATTTGTGTTGGCTTCAGTTCTGACAGCAGTAAATGATCATCAAACCTCACTTTTTCTTCACTGCGGCTCTAATAAACCCCTTACAGACCACCAAACACACATCTGAACACACAAACACTTTAATATGTCAGGAATAAATGGAGAAAATCAAACACTAGTGTAGCCAGAAAACAGGGCGTTCGCTGTAAAAATTAGTTTTTTGTCTCGTTTCTAGTCCAAATATCTCAAAAATCATAACCCGACGCTTATGTTTACGTCACTATATTGCAATTAAATCCTAATCTAATAATGACAAACTATATATCGTTTAAAAGCTTAATATTTCTAGTTTCCATATCTGGGGATTGATTTTTGATAGATATTACTGAGCAACAGTCATTTATTAATTTGCGACAAGTATACTCAGAGTTGTAAAGCATTACTTCGCTACAGCAATCCACATGAAAAATTAGTATTTTAATGTGTTGGCTTCAGTTCTGACAGCAGTAAATGACCATCAAAAAAATTGCTGCTTCTTTTTTCAACTCCAATGCCTTTAAAAGCATCACTGCGGCTCTAATAAACCCCATACAGACCATCAAACACAAACACATACACTTTAACATGTCTGGACCAAACACTAGTGTAGCCAGAAAACAGGGTGTTTGCTGTAAAAATGTATTTTTGTCTCGTTTCTAGTACAAATATCTCAAAAATCGTAACCCGACGCTTATGTTTACGTCACTATATTGCAGTTAAATCCTAATCTAATAATGACTATATAACTATAATAACTAAAGAACTATAATAACTATATATTGTTTAAAAGCTTAATATTTCTAGTTTCCATATCTGGGGATTTATTATTGATAGATATTACTGAGCAACATTAATTATTAATTTGCGACAAGAGTTGTAAAGCATTACTTCGCTACAGCAATCCACATGTAAAATTTGTATTTTAATGTGTTGGCCATCAAAAACTTGCTTCTTCTTTTTTTAACTCCAATACCTTTAATAGCATCACTGCGGCTCTAATAAAACCCCATACAGACCACCAAACACACAAACACATACACTTGAACATGTCTGGAGTAAAATGGCGCAAACCAAACACTACTGTAGAAAACAGGCCGTTCGCTGTAAAAATGTGTTTTTTGTCTCGTTTCTAGTCCAAATATCTCAAAAATCGTAACCCGCCGCTTATGTTTACATCACTATATTGCAGTAAATCCTAATCTAATAATGACTATATAACTATAATAACTATTTAACTATCTAGTTTTCATATCTGGTGATTTATTATTGATAGATATTACTAAGCAACATTATTTATCAATTTGCGACAAGTTTACTCAGAGTTGTAAAGCATTACTTCGCTACAGCAATCTACATATAAAATTAGTATTGTAATGCACTTTGGAGGCTAATTTAAGTCAAATACAAGCAAACTGTCCATACTACCTTATAACTTGATGCCTACTTTACAAATATTGTCAAAAGTAAAAAAAAATATAGTTAATATTCTTCAAAACACACACAGGAAAATCGAAGCGTCCTTATATGGTTATAAATGTATTGGAATTAAATCCTAATCTAATTATGACAAACAATATATAATTTGAAAGCTTAATATTTCTATTTTCCATATCTGGTAATTGATTATTGATAGATATTACTGAGCAACATTTATTTATTAATTTGTGACAAGTATACTCAGAGTTGTAAAGCATTACTTCGCTACAGCAATCCACATGTAAAATTTGTATTTTAATGTTTTCTGAGGCTAAATTTAAATCAAATACCAGCAAACTGTCCATACTACTTAATAATTTGTGTTGGCTTCAGTTCTGACAGCAGTAAATGATCATCAAACCTCACTTTTTCTTCACTGCGGCTCTAATAAACCCCTTACAGACCACCAAACACACATCTGAACACACAAAC
This sequence comes from Danio kyathit, assembly GCA_903798195.1. Taxonomy (NCBI): domain Eukaryota; kingdom Metazoa; phylum Chordata; class Actinopteri; order Cypriniformes; family Danionidae; genus Danio; species Danio kyathit. The sequence continues at coordinate 58,045,707 of LR812533.1, read as the reverse complement.
ACTTTAATATGTCTGGAATAAATGGAGAAAATCAAACACTAGTGTAGCCAGAAAACAGGGCGTTCACTGTAAAAATGAGTTTTTTGTCTCGTTTCTAGTCCAAATATCTCAAAAATCGTAACCCGACGCTTATGTTTACGTCACTATATTGCAATTAAATCCTAATCTAATAATGACAAACTATATATCGTTTAAACGCTTAATATTTCTAGTTTCCATATCTCAGGATTGACTATTGATAGATATTACTGAGCAATAGTCATTTATTAATTTGCGACAAGTTTACTCAGAGTTGTAAAGCATTACTTCGCTACAGCAATCCACATGAAAAATTAGTATTTTAATGTGTTGGCTTCAGTTCTGACAGCAGTAAATGACCATCAAAAAAATTGCTGCTTCTTTTTTCAACTCCAATGCCTTTAAAAGCATCACTGCGGCTCTAATAAACCCCATACAGACCACCAAACACACAAACACATACACTTTAACATGTCTGGACCAAACACTAGTGTAGCCAGAAAACAGGGCGTTCGCTGTAAAAATGTGTTTTTGTCTCGTTTCTAGTCCAAATATCTCAAAAATCGTAACCCGACGCTTATGTTTATGTCACTATATTGCAGTTAAATCCTAATCTAATAATGACTATATAACTATAATAACTATATAACTATCTAGTTTTTATATTTGGGGATTTATTATTGATAGATATTACTGAGCAACAGTTATTTATTAATTTGTGACAAATATACTCAGAGTTGTAAAGCATTACTTCGCTACAGCAATCCACATGTAAAATTTGTATTTTAACGTTTTCTGAGGCTAAATTTAAATCCAATACCAGCAAACTGTCCATACTACTTAATAATTTGTGTTGGCTTCAGTTCTGACAGCAGTAAATGATCATCAAACCTCACTTTTTCTTCACTGCGGCTCTAATAAACCCCTTACAGACCACCAAACACATCTGAACACACAAACACTTTAATATGTCTGGAATAAATGGAGAAAATCAAACACTAGTGTAGCCAGAAAACAGGGCGTTCGCTGTAAAAATGAGTTTTTTGTCTCGTTTCTAGTCCAAATATCTCAAAAATCGTAACCCGACGCTTATGTTTACGTCACTATATTGCAATTAAATCCTAATCTAATAATGACAAACTATATATCGTTTAAACGCTTAATATTTCTAGTTTCCATATCTCAGGATTGACTATTGATAGATATTACTGAGCAACAGTCATTTATTAATTTGCGACAAGTATACTCAGAGTTGTAAAGCATTACTTCGCTACAGCAATCCACATGAAAAATTTGTATTTTAATGTGTTGGCTTCAGTTCTGACAGCAGTAAATGACCATCAAAAAAACTGCTGCTTCTTTTTTCAACTCCAATGCCTTTAAAAGCATCACTGCGGCTCTAATAAACCCCATACAGACCATCAAACATAAACACATACACTTTAACATGTCTGGACCAAACACTAGTGTAGCCAGAAAACAGGGTGTTTGCTGTAAAAATGTGTTTGTCTCGTTTATAGTCCAAATATCTCAAAAATCGTAACCTGACGCTTATGTTTACGTCACTATATTGCAGTTAAATCCTAATCTAATAATGACTATATAACTATAATAACTAAATAACTATAATAACTATATATCGTTTAAAAGCTTAATATTTCTAGTTTTCATATCTGGGGATTTATTATTGATAGATATTACTGAGCAACATTATTTATTAATTTGCGACAAGTATACTCAGAATTGTAAAGCTTTACTTCGCTACAGCAATCTACATGTAAAATTTGTATTTTAATGTGTTGGCCATCAAAAACTTGCTTCTTCTTTTTTCAACTCCAATGCCTTTAAAAGCATCACTGCGGCTCTAACAAAACCCCATACAGACCACCAAACACACAAACTCATACACTTTAACATGTCTGGAGTAAAATGGCGCAAACCAAACACTACTGTAGAAAACAGGCCGTTCGCTGTAAAAATGTGTTTGTCTCGTTTCTAGTCCAAATATCTCAAAAATTCTAACCTGACGGTTATGTTTACGTCACTATATTGCAGTTAAATCCTAATCTAATAATGACTATATAATTATAATAACTATATAACTATCTATTTTCCATATTTGGGGATTTATTATTGATAGATATTACTAAGCAACATTATTTATTAATTTGCGACAAGTATACTCAGAGTTGTAAAGCATTACTTCGCTACAGCAATCTACATATAAAATTAGTATTGTAATGCACTTTGGAGGCTAATTTAAGTCAAATACAAGCAAACTGTCCATACTACCTTATAATTTGATGCCTACTTTACAAATATTGTCAAAAGTAAAAAATATATAGTTAATATTCTTCAAAACACACACAGGAAAAGGAAGTGTCCTTATATGGTTATCAATGTCACCTGGTGGTCATGAGTGGTACTGCAGCCAAACAAAATCTTATTTAAATCTTTCCTCTAATTTTTTTCCTCTTGAGAAAGTCTTATTTGTTTTATTTCGGCTAGAATAAAAGCAGTTTTTAATTTTTTAACCCATTTTACGGTCAATATTATTAGCCCCCTTAAGCAATATTTGTTTTGGATTGTCTCCAGAACAAACCACTGTTATACAATGACTTGCCTAATTACCCTAACTTTACCCTAATTAACCTAGTTAAGCCTTTAAATGTCACTTTAAGCTGAATACTAGTGTCTTGAAGAATATCTAGTCTACTATTATGTGCTGTCATCATGACAAAGAGAAAAGAAATCAGTTATAATAAATGAGTTATAAAACTATTATGTGCAGAAATGGGCTGAAAAAAATCTCTCTGTTAAACAGAAATTTGGGGGGGAAATATACAGGGGGATAATAATTCAGGAGGGCGAATAATTCTGACTTCACCTGTATGTATTTGCTAATAAAGCAAGTTTGAATTAGAGAGAGAGAGAGAGTTGTAAACTGGGTTGTTATTATTGATCTCCTCTAATGATCCAGCTTTTCTCTCTCTCTGAGGAGTGTTTAACTCAATGAACATTATTCTCGCCCTCCAACACTCTCACTGTTCATCCTGCAGAGAAACTGACCTCAGATCAGTGCCATAATGCAGTCAATTATTACAGAATAACGCATCTCAGGCAATAATGAGTGAGTGGGCTTGACAAACCACCCGTCGAAACACTCTTTTCTCTATATACAATTAACAGCACACTCCCCCTCCCTAATTTAGCTCTGCGTAAAACATATGCTGGAATAGTTGGCGGTTCATTCCGCTGTGGTGACCCCTGATAAATAAGGGAACAAGCTGCCGGAAAATGAATGAATTAATTTTATTTATCTTTGATTTTTTAAACTAAATTGGCCGTAGTGTATGAGTGTGTGAATGAGTGTGTATGGGTGTTTCTCAGTACTGGGTTGCACCTGGAAGGGCATCCGCTGTGTAAAACATATGCTGGAATAGTTGGTGGTTCATTCCGCTGTGGCGACCCCTGATAAACAAAGTGACTAAGCCCTTCCAGCTGCAACCCAGTACTGGGAAACACCCATACACACTCATTCTTTCACACACACACACACTAAGTCCAATTTAGTTCATCAATTCCCCTATAGTGCATGTGTTTGGACTGTGGGGGAAACCAGAGCACCCGGAGGAAACCCACGCCAACACGGGGAGAACATGCAAACTCCACACAGATACGCCAACTGACTCATCCGGGACTCAAACCAGCAACCTTCTTGCTGTGAGGCCACAGTGCTAACCACTGAGCCACCACGGCACCCAACATTTTGCATATTATTTATTAATAATATCTAATTAATCAAAATCTCAAATTAATCTAATCTCATCTAATTAATCTAAATGTCCAATCTAAACTAATCAATATAATATCCAGCTGATCTAATCTAAACATGAATGATGGCTCCGGCTTCAGCAAACCCTCTGTTTTTAACTCGGAGAGCCGGTTTTCTACAGTTTCTACAGCAGATTTCCACAGAGCGATGAACTCTTTCATTACACAAGATGAAGAGAAGCAGATTTCTCCACTCCTGACCTTTAAAACTCGGAATATTCCTGCAGATTTACCAGCCGAGCTTCAAATCCTCCTTCATGAGAGTGTATTTTGCTCAGTGTGTGAGTGTGTGTTAACGCATTATAAGCACTTGTCTCGTATAGTATGTGCTGTCTGCAGTGTTTTGTATTTATTATTAAGTTTATTTTTCATCTATTTGATTTTCTTTTTGGCTTCATTGTTCAGCACAGTGGTCAACTATAGTTGTGTTTATTTGTGCTTTATAAGTAAATAAATGAAATGAACTGAAAGCGTGTGTGTGTGTGTGTGTGTGTGTGTGTGTGATGCAGTAGCGCCACCTGCTGGTCACTGCTTCACACACAGCTGAATTATTCATCTTTTATTTTTCTTCCAGGTATGTTGAATGACAGCGATGAGATGATGATCGATGGCTTTAATAATAAACCAAAAATGTTTAATCTTTCGCATTTTTTGTAATTTAATTCCCCTCATCAAAGCCTAAACCATTCCACTCTCTCTCTCTCTCTCTCTCTCTCTCTCATATGATGGAGAGTCTAGTATAAATCACATTTTCACAACACATACATAGATTTAAATTGCTTAAAATTATAATTAAAATCTTAGTATTTTTGTGCTTTGTGTAATTATTTATTTTAAATTATATTATTATTATTATTATTATTATTATTATTATTGTCAGTAATAATAATAATATTCATTCCTTTTCTTTTCAGCTTAGTCCCTTTATTAATCAGGGGTCGCCACAGTGGAATGAACCGCCATCTTATCCATCATATGTTTTACGCAGCGGATGCTTTTCCAGCTGCAACCCATCTCTGGGAAACATCCACACACACTCATTCACACTCATACACTATGGACAATTTAGCTTACCCAATTCACCTGTATCGCATGTCTTTGGACTTGTGGGGAAACCGGAGCACTCGGAGGAAACCCACGCAAACGCGGGGAGAACATGCAAACTCCACACAGAAATGCCAACTGACCGCAATCCGCAGATTTTTACAAAAATTCTCAGCTGAAATTGCAAAAAACGTCCGCAGATTTGGTCTGGCCCTACTCATTATTACTATTAATAATTATAATAATAATAGTAATAATAAAACAACAATAATAATCATTATTAATATTAGTAGTAGTAGGATAATAATAATAATAACAACAAATAATATTAATAATAAGATAAACAACAATAAAAGAATTTTTTTAACAATGATTGTAACAATAACTACAATTATTAATATTAATATTGATAATAATAACAACAACAACAACAACTATTATTATTATTATTATTATTATTATTATAAATAGCATTAGTAGTAATAGGAGTAGTGGTAATATGATGATAATAATAATAATAATAATAATAATAATAATAATGATGATGATGATGATGATGATGATGATGATGATGATGATGATGATGATAATAATAATAATATTATTATTATTATTATTATAAACAACATTAACAAAAAATTGTATTTGTATTAACAAAAATAACAACAATTATTAATACAAATACTACTACTAACAATAATAATATTAATAATAATAATAATAATAACAACAACAATAAAAAAAAATTATTATTATCATTATTAATAATAATATTATTATCATTAGTAGTAGTAGTATTAGCAACAGGTAATAATAATAATAATAATAATATTAATAATAACAACAACAACATCAACAATAACAATAAAAATAATAATTTGTATTTGTATTAACAACAACTACAATTATAATTACTAATAATTATAATAATAATAATAATATTAATAATAATAATAATATTAATATAAACATCAACAATAACACTTATTATTACTACTACTATTATTATTATTTAATTGCATTTAAAATTAAATAATTTTCAGTAATTTAGTTAAATGTTTACTTTTTTTAGTTTAAATTTAATTTAATTTAATTTGTCATACTTTTACAGTTATTTAATATTTTTCATTTGCATTTTTTGTCTGCAGCTTTTATTCATTTCCATTGCAGCTTTATTTAATGTAGTATATAATTTTTAACTGTAGAAAAATGAGAAATATTAAATCATTTAAAACTAAAATTAACTAAACTACAAATGTTGTTTTAATTTGCTGCATTATTAACGGCGAACAATTTTCTACAACAATTTATTAGTGTAATCAGTTAATCGTTCACAGTAATTCATCTAATCATGTATTAATAAATGTTTCATTAGAATTGTTTGGGGCATCACGGTGGCTCAGGGGTTAGCACTGTGGCCTCACAGCAAGAAGTTCGCTGGTTCGAGTCCCGGCTGGATCAGTTGGCATTTCTGTGTGGAGTCTGAATGTTCTCCCCGTGTTGGTGTGGGTTTCCTCCGGGTGCTCCGGTTTCCCCCACAGTCCAAACACATGCGCTATAGGGGAAATGATGAACTAAATTGGCCGTAGTGTAATAGTATATGTGTGAATGAGTGCGTATGGGTGTTTCCCAGTACTGGGTTGCGGCTGGAAGGGCATCCGCTGCATAAAACATGTTAGTGTTGTGCATTAGTTCATGTTCAATAATGAAAGCGTACAGTAGTGGAGTTACAGTAAATGCTCTTTTTCCTCCAGTCATGCCAATGGTTTTGTGGTTTTGGTTTCATTTCGCTGTAATAACCCGGATGTGGCGATTAACGGATATTTAACCACCACTATAAAGCTCCACACAATAGAAACATTCAGAAATGAGAAGTGTTTAAAGCAGAAACGAGTCTTTGAGAAATGAAAACACGTCTACTGGGACTCTCCTGATGATTGCTGTACCTTAGCGATGGAGTGTTCACTAAATAAAGCATCTACCGTGATTTCATAACTTTTGGTTCTCCAGGATAAGAGGAGACACATAAAACATGTTTACACCGTGACTGTGGAGCCAGATCAGTCTCAAAAATAATAATTTTGCATTCATAAAATTCATAAATCCACAACTCCAATTCATTAACTTATTCATTTACATTAGTTTCGACTGCACTGTAAAATTAAATTACAGCAATTTACTGTAAAATAACAGAGGTTGAACTACAAAAATTTACCAGAAATTTAAATTTAAGGAAATTTCTCTAATTTAATGTCCGTTATTTTACGGTAAATTTTTGTAATTTAACAGTCGTTATTTTACGGTTTATTTCCAGCACCCCAGCTGCCACAAATAAACTGTAAAATTACAGATTTGTTTTGCTGGGTCACAGAGGCAGCAGTCAAAGGAGAGTACCCCAGACTAGAGCTGAAGATCTTTGCCCGAACCCAAAGGAACCCGACGGGTTTGGGTGGGTTCTGGCCTAATTTCTTTCATTTTAGACTGCGTCGAGCTGGGCTTGGGCTTGCACAGTAAATGAACAGTCATGTGATGCGTTTCAATTAGCGCGAGAACGTAATCAAATCGTTTGTTACAACATTAAAATCCATCCCTGCAAAGGTGAAACAAATGAGGACTGAGAAATCATAAAGAGCGATTTTTTTTTTTCAAACAGAACGGTCATTCTAGCCACCAAGGTATTTCGACAGTCGCTCATACATTGCTTATTACGGTAGAGCGCTAAACAGCAATGTACAGCAAGCTGACAGAGAAAATAACCAGGTCACTCGCTACACTGAAAGCACTGTTATAGAAAATAAAATGGATGTTCTTGGCTGGTAGAAGATGAACAAACAATCCTACCCAAAACTTGCAAAATTAGCCAGAACAGTAGTATGCATCCCGACCAGTAGCAAAGGATTTTTAAATTATAACTAAATATTAAACCATATATATATATATAAGCCTTTAGCCTACATTTGTTATGAATATATTATGTTAAAACACATGTATAAATGACTCATTCTTGAACAAAGGCACATTGAATAATGTCGGGCTGTAAACGGGTTCGGGCTTTTGAAAAGCTGTCAATCAAAATGTACTTGTCAGGCTCAGGCCCAATTTTTTCGGGCCTAACTTTTATGGCCCGATTACACCTCTTCCCCAGACTTCCAACTTCCCAGACACTTCCTCCAGCTCCTCCAGGGGATCTTGAGGTGTTCCCAGGCCAGCCGAGGACATAGTCTCTCCAGCGTGTCCTGGGTCTTCCCCGAGGCCTTCTTTCGGTGGGACATGCCTGGAACACCTCCCTAGATAGGCGTCCAGGAGGCACCTGAAACAGATGCCCGAGCCACCTCAGCTGACTTCTCTTGATGTGGTGGAGCAGCAGCTCTACTCCGAGCTCCTCCCGGGTGTCAGAGCTCCTCACCCTATCCATAAGGGTGTGCCTGCCACCCTTCGAAGGAAACTCATTTCAGCTGCTTGTATCTGATATCTTGTCCTTTCGCTCATGATAACCCAAAGCTCATGACCATAGGTGAGAGTAGGAACGTAGATTGACCAGTAAATCGAGAGCTTTGTCTTTCAGCTCAGCTCAGCGGAATGAACCGCCAACTTATGGAGCACATTTTACGCAGCGGATCCAGCTGTAACAATACACTGGGAAACATCCACACACATACACTACAGACAATTTAGCCTACCCAATTCTCATATTTTCCCCTATGTGCACTCATGAATTTTATGAATGCAAATGTATTATTTTTGAGACTGATCAGGCTCCATAGTTACACACTTCACTATATGAACAGGAAGGCCAGATTACACACACACACACACACACACACACACACACACACATTCATGAACAGAGAAAGTGAGAAAAATTACACACACACACACACACACCTGTACACACAGAGAGAAGCGCGCACACACAAACACACAATCACAGAAACACACACACCCTCTCTTTCTCTCTCTCTCTCTCTCGCACATACACACACTCAAACAGACACACACACTTTCTGGCTCTCTCCCTCTTAAACACTTTCTCTCTCTTACACACACACACACACACTCACACTTCATGTGATGATCATGTGATGTGTATCATGCGCTCCACACACACACAGATCTGTATTTACTACATCAGACTCCACAGAGATGCTGCTGTACTGTTCAGCAACAGAAATGACTGATTTACTAATATTAAAGAGTCCCTTACGCAACCGTGTTTTCCAGATGAGTGGGCGAGTTTTTTTGCATTTCGGTGGGTTTTGGATAGTTTTTGGGCTGGAATCAGTCAGCTACATCTGGCAACACTGAGGTAGAGTGTGACGGGCTAGGAGACTCGTGCCGATCTCCTCCCCAGTTCTTCCTTCAGTTTTTGCTCAATAAAATAGTTAGTCGTCAGTATTTTCAAGTCCATCGTCTGCATTTACATTCACCCACTGCCGAAATCCACGCCTTACACTAATATGAAGCGTGTCTGCACTCTGACTACTATATTGTTGCTAAGCTGTGCTGGGCATTTCACTCTGTCTCGTGCTGAAGGCTGTCAGTGTCGACCAATCGCAACAGGCTGTCATCGGTCCAATCAGCGCAGATTAGCTTCGCGCTAAGGAGGGGTTTGGGAACAAACGAATCACTGAACGATTCATATGAGAGACGCTGGGAAAATTAGGTAAAATAAATGCAGATTATAAGACCATGAAGGTGTTTTTTGACCTTGCATGCAAATTAGACTGTTGTTGGAGACCCTTACAACCAAAATATGACCCTATTTAATGTATAATAGGGGCTCTTTAACTAATTCACACACACACACACACACACACACACACACACACACACACACACACCACATCTAAAATATCGGAATATACATGATTTATATACAAATAGATTTGTTTTATTCAAAACATGGAAACACTTTCAGTTAACTTGTTTTATTTGATTTAATCTTTTATTTTACTTCAGTATTTAAACTTTGCCATGTTGATTTTTTTTATTATATATATACAGTGCATCCAGAAAGTATTAATAGCGCTTCACTTTTTCCACATTATTTTATGTTACAGTCTTATTCCAAAATGGATTAAATGGATTTATTTCCTCAACATTCTACACACAATCCCCCATAATGACAATGTGAAAAAAGAGTTTTAGAAATTGTTTTATTCAAAATATAAAAGCTGATAAATCACATGTACATCAGTATTGACAGCCTTTGGCGTGAAGCTCTACATTGAGCTCAGGTTCATTCTGTTTCCACTGATCATTCTAGAGATGTTTCAGCAGCTTCATTGGAGTTCACCTGTGGTCAATTCAGCTGATTGGACATGATCTGAAAAGGCATACACCTGTCTATATAAGGGCCCAGGGTTGACAGTGCATGTCAAAGCACAAACCAAGCATGAAGACAAAGGAATTGTCTGTAGACCTCTGAGACAGGATTGTCTCGAGGCACAAGGCTGGGGAAGGTTACAGAAACATTTCTGCTGCTCTGAAAGTCCCAATGAGCACAGCGGCCTCCATCATCTGTAAGTGGAAGATGGAGAACCACCAGAACTCTTCCTAGAGCTGGCCGGACATCTAAGCTGAGAGATCGGTGGAGAAGGGCCTTAGTCAGGGAGGTGATCAATAACCCAATGGTCACTCTGTCTGAGCTCCAGCGTTCTTCTGTGGAGAGAGGAGAACCTTACAGAAGAACAACCATCTGTGCAGCAATCCACCAATCAGGCCTGTATGGTAGAGTGGCCAGACGGAGACACTCCCCGCCTGGAATCTGCCTAAAGGCATCTGAAGAACTCTCAGACCATCAGAAACTAAACTCTCTGCTCTGATGAGACTCAAATTGAACTCTTTGGAGTGAACGCCAGGCGTTACGTTTGGAGAAAAGCAGGCAGTGCTCATCACCAGGCTAATAGCATCCCTACAGTGAAGCATGGTGGTGGCAGCATCATGCTGTGGGGATGTTTTTCAGCAGCAGGAACTGGAAGACTAGTCAGGATAGAGGGAAAGATGAATGCAGCAATGTACAGAGACATCCTGAATGAAGACCTGCTTCAGAGTGCTCTTGACCTCAGACTGGGGCGACGCTTCATCTTCCAGCAGGACAATGACCCAAAGCACACCGCCAAAATATCAATGGAGTGGCTTCACTACAACTCGGTGAATGTCCTTGAGTGGCCCAGCCAAAGCCCAGACCTAAATCCAATTGAACATCTCTGGAGAGATCTGAAAATGGCTGTACACCGTCGCTTCCCATCCAACCTGATAGAGCTTGAGAGGTACTGCAAAGAGGAATGGGCAAAAATTCCCAAAGACAGGTGAGCCGAGCTTGTGGCATCATATTCAGAAAGACTTGAGGCTGTAATCGCTGCCAAAGGAGCATCAACAAAGTGTTGAGCAAAGGCTGTCAATACTGATGTACATGTGATTTATCAGCTTTTATATATTTAATAAATTTGCAACAATTTCTAAAACTCTTTTTTCACATTGTCATTATGGGGGATTGTGTGTAGAATGTTGAGGAAATCCAAGTTAATCCATGTTGGAATAAGACTGTCACATAAAAACATGTGGAGAAAGTGAAGCGCTATCAATACTTTCCAGACGCACTGTGTGTGTGTATATATATATATATATATAAATCCGTCGTAAATTACTTCTCCATCTACCTATAAATTCATTTTGTGTGCATTTGATCTCGGTTAATGTTTATTGTTAGGAAAAGTGTTTTCTATAATAATCCTGTTACTCACATTCAGTTCTAAGCATTCACAACGACGGTGGAAATAAAATAAAACCCCTCATGCTTTACTGACTGAGACTGAACTGAACACACACACACAATGATTACTGCTGGAAATGCCAGGAATGTCATGTGATCTCAGTCACACACACACTCATTCATTCATACACAGAGAAAGCAAAAAAAGAGTGAGTGAGAGAAGAACACACACACACACACACACACACAGAAGCACACACAATAATTAATAAACACACAGAGAGAAGCGCACACAAACTCATTCATACACACAGACAAAAAGAGAAGCCCACGCAAACACGTGCATACACACACACATTTATACACAGAGAGAGAGAGAGAGAGAGAGAGAGCACGAAAGTGAGTCAAAGCACACACACACAGAAAAGCACACATACATACACAGACACACACACACACACTTATTAATTCATTCATACACACCCACACACACACACACAGAGACAGAGAAAGAGAGAAGCACACACGCATTTGCACACACACACACACAGAGAGAGAAAGAAAGAGCATGAGAGTGAGTCAAAGCACACACACGGGCACACACACATGCACACACACTCATTTATACACACACACAAAGAGAGACGCGCACTTAAACACATGTGCATACACACACACACATATTTATACACACAGAGAGAGAGAGAAAGAGAGCACGAAAGTGAGTCAAAGTACACACACACAGAAAAGCACACATACACACAGACATTCAATAATACATACACACACACACACACACACACACACACACACACACACACACAGAGAGACAGAGAGAGAGAAGCACACACGCATGTGCACACACACAGAGAGAAAGAGAGCATGAGAGCGAGTCAAAGCACACATACGGGCGCACGCGCACGCACGCACGCACGCACGCACGCACGCACACACAAAGAGAGAGAAGCGCACAACTGTACACACAAACTTGTTCATACACACAGACAGAGAGCACACACAAATGCGCACAAAACACACACAGACAGACAGTACAAGAGTAAGAGAAGCGCGCGCACAGAAAAGCACAGATGAATACACACACACACACACACACACACACACACACACACACACACACACTCTGTTCCGCTTTACCTTTACAAAATTCTTTATAAAACACATTTGTTCCCAGAATCTGGTGAATGAGGAACCAAAACACACCAAAGCTGAAAGAGAAACTGACCAAACCCTCTGCCCAGAGACACACAGAGCTGATAACTGGTGTGTGTGTGTGTGTGTGTGTGTGTGTGTGTGTGTGTGTGTGTGTGTGTGCCTCTGTGTGAGTTTGTGTGTGTTACCTGTCACAGGTGCAGGAGATCAGTAAGCTCAGCAAGTTGTAGATGATGAAGGTGAAGATGACGGCTGTGATCGTACCTCGAGGAATCGAGTAGCTGGGATTCTTCAGATCACCTGACACACACACACACACTATATAACTTTATGACCCACTACTACACACAAAAAAGATCTGTGTGTGTCTATATGTGAGTGAGCATGTGTGTGTGTGTGTGTGTGTGTGTGTGTGTGTGTGTGTGTGTGTGTGTGTGTATATATATATATATATATATATATATATATATATATATATATATATATATATATATATATATATATATATATATATATATATATATATACACACACATCTATGTATTGGTACACTCATCGGCCACTTTATTAGGTACACCTTACTAGTACCGGGTTGGACCCTTTTTGCCTTCAGAACTGCCTTAATCCTTCATGGCGTAGATTCAACAAGCTACTGGAAATATTCCTCAGAGATTTTGCTCCATATTGTCATGATAGCATCACGCAGTTGCTGCAGATTTGTCGGCTGCACATCCATGATGCCAATCTCCCGTTCCACCACATCCCAAAGGTGCTCTATTGGATTGAGCTCTGGTGACTGTGGAGGCCATTTGAGTACAGTGAACTCATTGTCATGTTCAAGACACCAGTCTGAGATGATTGGCGCTTTATGACATGGTGCGTTATCCTGCTGGAAGTAGCCATCAGAAGATGGAGACACTGTGGTCATAAAGGGATGGACATGGTCAGCAGCAATACTCAGGTAGGCTGTGGCGTTGACACCATGCTCAATTGGTACTAATGGACCCAAAGTGTGCCAAGAAAATCTCCCCCACACCATTACACCACCACCAGCAGCCTGAACTGCTGATACAAGGCAGGATGGATTCATGCTTTCATGTTGTTGAGGCCAAATTCTGAGCCGACCATCCGAATGTGGCAGCAGAAATGGAGACTCATCAGACCAGGCAACGTTTCTCCAATCTTCTATTGTCCAGTTTTGGTGAGCCTGTGTGAATTGTAGCCTCAGTTTCCTGTTCTTAGCTGACAGGAGCGGCACCCGGTGTGGTCTTCTGCTGCTGTAGCCCATCCGCCTCAAGGTTGGACATGTTGTGTGTTCAGAGATGCTCTTCTGCAGACCTCGGTTGTAACGAGTGCTTA